>PVIJ01004910.1:0-110845 GCA_004024925.1 Scalopus aquaticus | reverse complement strand
AGTTTCTCTGTTCCTTTGTCTCTCTCTTCTCCTTCTGGGATTCCTATGATTCTGATGTTTCCTTTTTTCATGGTGTCAGATAGTTCTCGAAGCTTTTCCTCATTCTTTTTCCTTTGTTTTTCTCTTTCCTTTTCTGCCTTGATTCTGTTAGTATCTTTATCTTCCAGAGTGCTTATTCTTCCCTGCATATCTTTTAATTCACTTTTTTGGCTTTCCCTGGATTTCTTTAGCTCCTCTACTAATGTTTTTAAATCTTCCATTTCCTTCAATTTCTTCTTTATGGATTCATTCTTGTTCCTCAGTTCTTTGTTCTTTTCATTTAATTCTATCAATTTTTTTTTTGTGTGTGTGTGATGGCTATTTTGAAGTCTTTATCTGTTAGGTGGATGTAATCTTCTATGTCTATATTAATGGGTTCTGGAGAGGGATTTTCTTTTTATGGTGTATTGTTTTGAGGGTCATTTGTGACTTTTTTCTTTCCCATTGTTGGTTTTCTGCTTTGCCCTGTTCGTAGTTTTCCACTGGTGCTGGCGGGCATGACTCCTGGTTTTACTTGCTCAGGAGTGTTTGTGGTTCCCTAGTGTCTGAGTTGCCTTGGCTGTGGCTGGGTATCTTCTGGATTTTCTTATTTTTCTTTGTTGAATTTTGTGTTTCTCGTGGTGTGTCTTCAGTGTGTTTCTGTTTCCGAGTTTAATTAGGGAAGATGAAGGAGTGGTTTGTAGTAAAAAAGAAAGAAAAGAGAAAAGAGAGAAAGGAAAAAACAAAAAACAAAAAAACAAAAACAGGGAGAGGAAAGAAAAGGGGAATGAAGATGAAGAAAAGTAGGAATGAAGGACCAAGAGAAAATGGTAGGTTAAAAGTTAAAAAAAAAAGGATAATAATAATAATAAAATAGTAAAAAATAATAATAATAAAGAAAATAAAGTATTGGGGAGATGTGAATTTGGAGTTCTGTAGTCCTTTTGTTCTTAGGTTCTGGGGTTTCTGCTTGGGTCCCCTGCTGGGGTTCAGCCCCTCCTTTCCAGTGACAGATGTTGTTGTCTTGCTGTTGCTGCTGTCATTACTCCTTGCTGGGAGTCTTTCTATTCTTTCTCCCCTCCCCCCCTCCCATTTTTTCCCCCTTTCCTCCAATGTTTGCCTGGGGCTATTCCTGCCCCTGGGGTTATGTCTGGTGGGGAGGGGTTGGGAGCTCCTGGTCTTAGTTCCTTTTCTGCTGCTTGGGGACTGCTATTCCACGAAGGGGTGCAGGGGTGGAGGCTGTGGGTGGCTGTTGATCAGCGTTTCACCTCCCCTAGTTTCTAGGGTGCCAGTGTGCAGCCACCTAGAAGTTGGTGGAGGGGGTGGCAACTGCTGAGCCGTGTTCACCACCTGCTGTGGTCTTTTTTTGTTTGTTTGTTTGTTTGTTTTTTGCTGCCCTCCTGGTGCCAAGATGCTGACACTTTGCAGGGGAGGGTGTGGTCAGAGATAGTTTCAGCAGGAGATAGTTTCAGCAACAGGTATGGGAGGGGTTTTGGGGATTGTCAGTCAATAGTCCTTAAATGCCATCCTTCCCATCAGCTTGTGATCAATTTGCATTCTAAAGCCCAGAGTGTTTGAGGTGGTCTCTGCAGGAGGTTTTCCAGCCCAACCGTTTTTTCTGGCTAATCTATCACCTAGCAACCAGTGGGAGATGTTTCTTGCTTGGACTTTCTCCCCTTTAAGATGTTACCTAGCCCCAGGTGGGGGATGGGACGCAGTGACCCTCCTGCTGCTTTCCTGCTCCTCAGGGCTGCCACACAGGGAAGAGAGGGGCGTCGTGGGGTGGGGGAGTGGGGGTCGCGCTCCCATTTGGCTGGCCGGAGCCCTCCGATCTCACCGCAGTTTCTAACCTTGTATTCAGTGGCTCTCAGGGGAAGCCGGTTTGCCCACCTCTCCTTTCTGCTGCTCCTTTGTGTGGAGTCCGATGTCTTTTCTCTTCTCTGTACTCCGACTCTTCGGTTTATTTTTAAGTCTAAAGCACCCCCTAGTACAAGTTGATTGTATTGTGTAGGGTATCTGGTTCTCTTCAAGTCAGCTCTCAAAGTTAGGGATATTTTTCTCCATAAATCTATTTTTTGTGGGAGAGCCTGAGCCTAGCGTCTGTTCACTGCCATGTTTTGGGGGCGTGTCCCCACCTTAACCAATTTCAAGCATACAATACAGTGATGTTAATCTATTCATATTGTAGTAAAAACACTCTTTCCATCTTGCAAATTTCAACCTCTATACCCACTGAACAGCAACTCTTAACCCTCCTGCCCCAGTCCATTCAGTGCCTAGTGACCATTACTCTATGTCTGTATGAATTTGTGTAATTTTTACTACTCTAGGTATATCATATAAGTGGAGTCAAATACTATTTTCACTGGCTCATTTCACTTAGCATAAGGTCTTCAAGTTTCATTTATGTTGTAGCATGTTCTCTTTTTTAAAACTAAATAATATTCCATTAGTTATTGGGACTAATGCTCCTAAAACTGAACAACTTTGAAATCATAAATATAATAGTGTATAGAAGAAGTTAGGGCCCATGGAGACCAGGGATTATAGGATCAGGAAAGATGTATAAAGGGTGGAAATATGTATATGGATATTAATGTCCTCAGGTTTATGAGCTAATGGAATATGCAAATAATCGCAGAGGTAAACTTTAGCTACTATCAAAGCAGCAAAGTACAGCTCAGAAAAATATTATAAACATGGTTAATTCATTGATGGTGCTGCAGCAAGTCAGTCTTGTGATATGGCAGTGCTTTTTACCTCCTCATCCACAACTGGGTGTCGAGGAAGCCTCAGAGCTACCAGTACACTTACAAAGAAACACATCAACACTGCAAGTAAGGTACCTTGAAAATTTCAATATTGGTCCTCCCTGGTAGCGCAGCAGTTAAGCACTGCGCTGTGGAGCTGTCGGCAGCATAGACATGAGTTCAACGCCCAGTGGGGGAGATTCCCACATGGCCCGGCACACCTCTCCTGCCTCGCCTGATGTGCCCCTCAGCAGTGTATTTCTGTCCATATGCCTGTTCTGCTTCCCACTCTGTCTCTGGTGAACCCTCTCACGGCCCCACACCTCTAGCCTGTACCCCAGCTTGTATGCGTAAATAAATAAATCATTTAAAAAAAAGAAAATTTCAATATTTTCCATTTCTGAAATATTATTCACTACCTTCCCCCAGTGGGAATGCAATATGCTGAATAGATTAAGAAGGAGGAATTCTGCTATTTGATCAGCTTCAACTTAAAAAGCTGTGAATACTGACACCATGCAAATGACATGATTTCCTGACTATTGATTGCTCAATCCAAGTGAAACTTGCATCTCTATTCCTTGATATTTTTACGCAGTTTCAATAGAAGCTTTAAGAAATATACTCTGCTAATGATACTTTGTAAATGAGATGAAATATTTAAAATTTAAATTATCATTTATTGCCACCTTTGAGTTATATGAGTGAGCATAGTTTCAATACAAAATATGATGAGGGATATTTTGGCTCCTGACAGATAAGAGAAGCTCACTCCTTTTTAAATCTTTCTTATGAAAAAAAAAAAGATTTATAAGAATAGAAGGAAAATGCACTTGACTACAGGTTTCTATGAGAAAACTAGCATAGGACCGAAGCGAGCAGAAAAAAATAAGTCCAATTAATATAAAGAGCCAAGGCAGATAGATGGCATAAAATGAGTAGTTTAGGGTTTATACTCTTATGAAAGAATTAAAGACATATAAATGAGTGAGCAAATCTGCCTCTTTAAATGGTTATTGAGCTCTGGTAATTCTAGAGCTAAACTGTCTTGAGATCAAAGTAAAGAGTTTCAGAGAATTCAACATTAATTTGCCCCATTTTTGTCAGCTGTAAACTCATATGAGAATCAAAGCTTATCTAAAAAAAGTTCTTTTTGGTTTTTTGGTCAATCAGAAAAAGTTAAACATTTTTAAACTTGCAATGCCTTTTTCATTAAACAACTTCAGTTAGGGTAGCTGAATATATAAAATCTAACTCAGTAATGAAACATAGGAAAATATAAGGAAATGAACTATAGTTTAGACTTTATAATGTCAAAATATAATTTTAAAAGTTTTAAGCATGCCTTTAGTATAAGTATGATATAAACACATTTCAAAGATTCATTAATCCATTAATGAAGAAATCAGTGAAATGACAGAGCTAATTCAAAGCACATTTTGAAAAACTAGAGATTAACAGTAATTTTGAAAGAAATACATGATGTTAAAATAAGGTAGCTAAGTTATGTATAAAACTAGTAAATGTCCTACAAGATAATAGAATAATATATTCTAGGTTTGTCCTCTATATGAGAAAAATTTGCATTCGCGATGCACTTCACATTTTCTGGTTTTTAATCCAATAGTAAATAGCAAAGTCAGCACAGCTACAGTCTCCTGGATAATTAAATAATCCTAAAGGGCGGAGGTGGGGACTTGTTAAACTTATGTAGAATGACATTGATATCATACCGCATACTATTTGCTTTATTTTCAGATTTTGAATATTAATTCTTTACATTTCATTGATAACAACAGAAGCTATTCAGCAGGCTTTCATAAGTATAATAAAATTACTTAAGTTTATGATTAAAATCAAGCTATTTAAAACTAATGATTATATATAGAGAATGAGATTATAAAATATTTGTAAATTAAAATTTCTATCTTTATTTAAATAATAAAAGTCAGTGCATTTCTGGTCTCAATTTATAAAGATGGCCATCTTTCAGCCCTGAAATCATATTCCTTTCTTATAGAAACATGAGTTAAAAAATATGAATATTAAAAGTATGTGCACATAAGCCTCATAAATGGTTGCAACATTAATCATTAATTACTTTTGCTTAGTACCTTAATTCTAACAGTTAAATATTCATTTGTAATTCATTTTTATTTATTTTTGTCAGTATGTTTATAATTAACCCCACATTCATAATTTCAAGAAAAACTATAGTAATGACAAGTTATAAGTTCAAAAGGAACAGTGGCAGTACTTGTTTCACGGGCATGTAAACTAAAGTCAGAGCAATACACAGATGCTAGCACAACCCCTGTACAAGAATTACACACAAATTTCTGAAATGTTTCATATCAAAAAAATAATGGTAGGGGCTTCCCTGATGGCTCAGGGGTTAAACTCTTAGCACTATCAAGCTATCCCCAGCCACTGCTACATGAGTTCTGTTCCTGGCCAGGGAGCTGACCCACATGGCACAGCAGGCCTCTCCTGTCTCGCCCGCTGCTCCCCTCAGCAGTGAATTTCAGTCTGTCCACCTGTTCTGCTTCCCACTCTGTCTGGTGAATCCTCTCACCCCTCAAACCTCTAGCCTACACACCAGTTCTTGTATGCATAAATAAATAGAATAAATCTTAAAAAAAATAATAGTAAGTTGCAGAGTCAGAGACTAGGGGATGTTCCTGTAGAAGATAGCCTTTGACATCTGTTCTAGTTGGTGTGGGGAGAAACCAGTGCAAACTAATCTTGATTTGAACTTCCAGCTACAGTTGTCAGTTATTTTACACGTTAATTTAATTTTATTATTTTTTTAAAGATTTATTTATTTATACATACAGCTAGGGTACAGGCCAGAGGTGTGGAGTGGTGAGAGGGTTCACCAGAGACAGAGTGTGGAACAGAACAGGCGGATCAGAAATACACTGCTGAGGGGAGCAGCGGGCGAGGCAGGAGAGGTCTGCCGCACCATGTGGGGGATTCTCCCCGGCTGGGCGTCGAACTCGCATTGCTGCTGCCGACAGCTCCACAGTCTAGTGCTTAACCGCTGCGCCACCAGGGAGGCCCTACACGTTAATTTTAGACATTTAGCATACTTAACCTGATGCCACTTTTATAAGTTCTATAACACTAAATATACAGTTGATTTTTCAAAGAATTGACAGGCAAATAAGCAGTTTCAGCTACAGTGTTTGACATCTGCTGCTTGACAATAATAATGTTAATAAAGAAATAAGATTTTCTCTAATGAATGGAGGGGATGGTCTGGTAAATAACTGTATAACTTTAGTGGTCCATCTTTTTCTTCTTAAGGCTGGAACATGATTAAAAACAAGAAAAAAATAAACAGGAAGAATTGTTCAGAAGATTGAAATATACAAGTAAAGTAAATTTGACTTTTTGCATAAAAGACAAATGTTTCAATGTCAGGTAAAGCTACTCAAGTTAAATAATAGATTTTAGTACTTCTCTACTACTTTTCATGGTGGATCTTTTTTTTTTAAAGATTTATTTATCCATACATATAAGCGGGGGCACAGGCCAGAGGCGTGGGGCGGCGAGAGGGTTCACCAGAGACAGAGTGGGGAGAAGAACAGGCAGATCAGAAACACACTGCTGAGGGGAGCAGCGGGCGAGGCAGGAGAGGTCTGCCACACCATGTGGGATTTTCCCCGGCTGGGCATCGAACTCGTGTCGCCGCTGCCAACAGCTCCACAGCGCAGCGCTCAACCGCTGCGCCACCAGGGAGGCCCCATGGTGGATCATTTCAGGTTGTGGTTCTACAAGTTACTATCCAAAGCTAAGAGTGAATGTCCCATTTATTTGCTCTCTTATTAAAAATAGTCATGCCAGGGAAGGAAGAATTGATACTGTCATTCTAATGTCATTATGACATTATCATTATGTCACCAACAGGGAGACAGAACAATTTTGATACTAATAGAGGAAAAGACACCAAAGGGCAATAACAGAATATGAGTGAGAATTAATTTCTGCACCCACACATCTATGTAGTAAATCTTAGTTATTTAAATTGGGAGCCATAAAATTGGAAATATTTTTAGCGAACTTTATGTATATAAAACCTCCATGCTATGAAAGATAGAGCTAAGAGACCACATTGCTGTTATCAGTCTTACTTCATTCCTCATGTATGTTAAATTCATACAAAATAGTTTGAAGAAAAGATAGATTAGCAAGCACAAGACTCCTATGATAATGTTTAAAATTGTCAATGGTACACTACTAGATAATAAAATGAAAAAAAAAGTTCAGCATTTCTCTGGTATCAGTAAATAGGTATAAGTGTTCAGATTCAAGGCCTTCAATTAAAATAAAACTAAAGGAACAAAGTGTCTAGCTCAATATAAGTATGGAAATATGATGCATCATCACAGAAAATGTATTTTTAATATTTGAATAAAATATTTCTAAAGAATATTAATAATGTATCACTTTATATCTATAGAATTTATTTCACTATAGAATCAACTTTAATTGATTCATTTTCATTGAATCATATATAAAATAACAACCACTTTGCTATGTATATATATTTCATGATTCTTCAACATTAGTAAAATTTTAAAATGCATTGTAAAATAATAATTAAAGTAATTACCTGGAATTAAAAAAATGTTTCTACATTAGGAATGCAAACAATTTGTGATATTGAGAAACAAACTGTCATAATGAAAAGCAATTTCAAAATCAGTGTGTTTGCCACACATAGAATCACAGAATATTTGAGATGTTATTTACTGTTGCACTTAAATCTCCATTCATCTGAAAATTCATACCATCCTCTCGAAGTCACCTCTCAGTCCTCTGAGTCAATCTCCTTGTTGGTATATGTTGACCACCTGAAAAATTTTCTTATAACTGGATATATAGATAGTGATGTAATTGAAAGGCAGAACAATGTGGTAGTCTTTATAATGATGTATGGCTACTTTATAATGATGTATGTATAAACATGACACCCAGGAAATGTGTTGTTTCCAAGTTTCTGACACTATAAGGAATGTCAAGATAATTAATTTTCAGATTCTCATTCTCTATTTATGCTCTTTCTTAAACAGATCTTCGTGGGAATTCACTTGCCAATCTCGCCTATCTACACTTCCACAATTATCCCTTCCCTCATATCTCTCATATTTCAATCTTCCCATGGAACAATAGATTGGGAGTAAAAAAATCCCAATATAACAAGCAAAGGGAACGTCAGGCATCTTTGCCTCATCTAGAGTTCACTTAAACTCTTTGTATTTTACTATTATTTCTCATAATTGTTACAAATAGGGGAGGGGAAGATTACTATTTATTTCGATAAAGGTCACCATTTATTTCTGATTTTCTAAGGATTTATATTGTGAAAGGATTATTTTATCCAACTGATTTTTCTGTACCTATAGAAATAATATGACATTTTATTTCCATTAATGTCATACATTATATAGACTGTATCGTAGATGTCAAAACACTCTTACTTTCTATGAGTTAACCTACTTTGTTAGATACATTTATATTGTATATTGCCTGAACTGTTGCTAATACTTTGATAACTCCTGACCTGTGTTTATGAGAGTGATGTTTCTGCAGTTTTCTTGCAATATATTTTTCTGGGGTTGTTATCAAAGTTATTTAACTCTCAGAAAGAATTGCTTTTATTCCCCCTTTATATACTCTACCTAATACATACCAAAATTCCAGACTCCTAGAGTGAAGCAGCTGCTCAGTATGAACCATAGATTTAGCACAGTGAGCAGATCTTACCACAGGAAATGTTTAAGCTACTGTAAAGACAGTGTTAATGCACCAAGTCCCCAGTCACCAGTAAAGGGCCAATTAGCCCTTTTTTTAGTATCAGAATATTGGACCTACAACTTTAACTCTTTTTGCATGTTACACTGAAGTTCATGTAAACTATTTAAACTCTGAGTTTATAAGATTTTGCAGTCTCTAGCAGGATTGGTTTCCCAGTTTTTCATGTGTGTATAATGCTGCTAGTAAGAATATCCTAGCAGATGTTGCAAAACAGAGGAAAACAAAGCTAATCTTCCAACAGTGTGTTAGGCACAATATTTAAGTCTGTTAAAGTTCTGGATGTTTTAACTATGTTATCACCATTTTGAATATTTTCTGCTAATCTTTTGAATTGCCTAATGTGAATGATGCATCAATTAATAAGGGTCTTCTATGGGCAACAGACCTCCTTTACTGCCAAGGCTTGCTAACTTGATAATAACCAATGAATGCATAGATTTTTAACTTGTTCTTTCCTTACCCTAAGTGATTGGTAACTGCAGTCATCTTCATGTATAATTAATTTTTTCATGTTCTTTGTCCAAAGTTACAATTTATATCTTTATCTACCTATATATATAGTACATCTGTATCTACATCATCCGTGTCAGCATCTACATTTACATCTATAAATTTTTCCCCATATTATTTGGCTTTTTGATGAGCAATTAATTATTGAAATTTTACGACAAACTGCAGACAACATGAAAATAGAGTTTAGTTAACTTACATTGTTCGATAAGAACATCAGTATGGTTTCAAGGCTGATAACAGTTTTCCATTTATGTTACAGATTTAAAATCCAATTATCTTTTGATATGGAAGAATCAACTTGTTTTTGCTGGAGTAGAGTTACAATTCCTTAATGAATAGAAGATTGAACATATATGCAAGGTATGGCACATTTATTAAAGCAATTATACTTTGAATACTTAGCTAAAGCTTTCATACCTTCTAACTGAGGAGTAAAATTGAAATAGCAAACATGCTATAATGCAATTTACAATATAATTAGCTGTCTGTAGAATTATGTATTTTAAGTATCTCCATTATTAAAACATCTACAATTTACATAATCAGACAAATAATTTAATGAGGTTGAGTTAGAAGATTTTTTTTTCTCTCTGCATACAATAAAAGATTATTCATAGCAGAAGTAATGGCCACTTTTTAATACAGGGAATAGTTTAAGCACCATAAATCAACATGAGATATTTAACCCAAATACAGTAGGAAAAAATGAACATTATAATATGCTCATTTTTTACAGTTAAAAAAGATTGTCAATAAAATGGCAAAGTGGATTTTTTTATGGTTTCACCATTTGTACTTTATCTGTTATGTATCATAACATACTAAAGCATTTAACTTATTAATTAGAATTATATTACACAAGTTATTTTGCTTTTATCTTTGTAAGTTGTCAAGAATTCAGAATTTTAAAAATTGCTTGGATTCCTTCTCTCCTTTGTATGTGATGTAGGGATATATATACACCTGTATATGAATTGGAGCTGGGATTAGGCTCTAGACATGTCTGGGAATACTGAAAAAGAAAATATATGAACTCAATGTACAAAGAGTAACAAAAATCTGCCCTGGAAGACATTAATTTAAAGGCAAGTTAGCACTAAGCTAGATACAGTAAGATAATCTACTTTTGAAAAAGATGAATTCTGATTATAGCCAGGTATCTAGTGTTGGATATTATTTTCTTAATTTTCTCATTCAGTTTGAGATACAATTGGGACTAAAACTATATCATGTAAAACTTAAGCAAGACCTATGTTACCTTAAGATTCTACCCCATTGCCTAGGGAACTTTATCATTTTAGTGGAATCTCAAGAAGGGTTCAGTATGAAGTAGGTATTTCAGGATTTCAGGGCTCTAATTACAGAAGGAAACAGTTTCCATGCACTTAGGAGGAAAATAAGGAAAGCAAATTAGTGTCTTTTGTACAAAACTGAAGTTTTTAAAGACTTTCATGAAATTGTTTCATCTTGTAAGAAGGAGGGGCTGTGACTAAAGTGGACTGTAGTTTCGGTTAATTTGGTGTGAGTTTTACAGTTTCTTGGAGCTGCTGTAGGGATGGCTGTGTGTGTGTATGTGTGCAATGGTGTAGATCTTTTCTAGTTGAGTGCTGCTTCTCTTTTATTTAAAGATTTATTTTTATTTATTTATGCATACAAGAACTGAATATAGGCCAGACATGGCAAGGGGGCAGTGAGAGGATTCACCAGAGACAGAGAGGGGAGTAGAACAGGCAGATTGCCTGAAATACACTACTGAGGGGAGCAGCAGGCAAGGCAGGAGAGGTCTGCTGCGCCATGTCGGAAGCTCCCAGGCTGGGGATCGAACTCGTGCTGCAGTGGCTGGAGATAAGTTGATAGTGCTGGAACTCTAACCTTTGTGCCACCAGGGAGGCCTCTAGTTGAGTGCTGTTTCAATCAGCAATCATGATTACTGCACACCTGAGCTCTAAAACAAACATTTTAAATGACTTAATATTAAGGACAACTTGTTTAGGTGTAAATTTTAAGAAGAAAATTTTAGACAGTGTCAAAAACATTTTCTGAAGGCAAACATAGAAAAAAAGTTGAGGCGCCTCATCAGAAGTGGCTATTTCTTTGTCTAGATTTTTGAAACCCGGACTGGATAGCAATTCTTCAGGAGCAAAGATGACAGTCTCATGGAGAATATGTGAAAGTCTCTGCTAGTTCTCCTGATCACTAATTCTAGATGGACTTGACTGGCCCTACGTTAACATTTAAAGTGAATTCCATGAAAATAAATATTCACTCAAAGCAAAGTCACATAGTCTTTTAAAATACATTTGGTATATTTCCAGAAAATAAATATCTATAAAAATGACATGCATGTAAATTGCCAGAAGAGTATATATGGAACAGTTTGCCTAGATGACCTGAATGTATAGCTTATTAAATAAGTCAAACAGATTGTATGTCTCTCCATGTATGTCATAATGCAAATAAAGTTATGGAAGTGTGCTTTCATCAGAGAGAGAGGAGGAGAGAGAGAATTCTGCTGTAATAGAGTGGTGATTGGTGATTATTTGTTTGCACTGTCTTTTGATAATTAAATATATTCATGAGTCTCAATGATCAGGTGAAAACTAACCTTGAAAATAAACTCTTTTAGAATATTCATTTTCAAAGACAAAAGTCGTTCAAACACAATAGTCATTTAGAAAATTAAGCACTGTATTAACAACAAGAAAAAGTGTGCTATTTACATAAAGTAATGGCACCTAATGAAAACACTCTAAAATACCCAGGGCCATTAGCTGCAACATGTTTCACACACAAGAGGGAACTTCTATTACTCCATTGATTCTTTCCCCTTTGATTGTTATTTCATAATTATATGGGGACAATAGAAGAGAAAAAATGATTCCTTTCTCAGTAACTCTAAAACTAGACATCTTTGTGTACCAATAAATGCATGAAAATAGGGAAAAAAGGCATTATCTTTGAAACTCAGGGTTTTCAAAAGACAATGCACAATAAAATGGGGAGATTGAACTTTAGCTTAGGTAGTCAGTTCCCATAGGAAACAATAAACACTTTCTCAATATCTTTCTGTACAAGAGTTTGAATAGTGCTTAGGTGAATATAAACAAAAGTTCAGTATTTTCTGCTGATGTGTTTGCAGTAAATTTGAAAAGGACAGAATATTCAGACCTGCTATGATAGGCCTGTAGTTAATGTTAGTATTAAGACCAATTAAATCCTATGTCAAATATTATTCCTGTATTACAAATGACGAGACTGAGACTAAGAGATTATTTATCCCTCAATAACTGCTAGAGTTTGTTCTCAAATTTAAACATATTACTCTAAACTCAGTATCTTTAGCCATCAAGTGGGTTAAATAGTGCTGAAAGAAGAAAATATTGAGGTGCTTTTGTTTAAATTTATTTTTGTGTAGAAGAACTGGGGTGTAAGCCAGAGGTGGGGAGGGAGAGTGAGAGGATTTACCAGAGAGAGTGGGGAGTAGAACAGGCAGATCCACTGAAATACACTGCTGAGGGGAGCGGCAGGTGAGACATGAGAGGTCTGCTGCACCATGTTGGCCAGCAACTGGCAGGGGATCGAATTTAGGCCATCATGGTGATAGTGCTGAGAGTTAACCCCTAGGCCACCAGGGAGGCCCAAATTACATATTCTTGAATCTATAGCCCACACTGGAAATAAGTGACATCTTTTTAGTTGTAAGTCTTTTAATCTTTGAATATAGGATATCTGTTTATTCATTTGTTTTTTTATTCGCCATGATTTGCACACTTCTCCCTGAAACTATTTGTAAAATTATTAAGAAAAATAGTCCAAAGAAGATGGCATTTGCTTATGCTAGGCATTTAGAAGAATTATCTTTTGGACTGAAAACTTGATGCAATCTTTACTTCTGATTAAAACTTTTCAGGGAAATCCTTAGCAGATCTCTTCTACTATGAACTGTTATTTCATTTTTTTTGAATGTAAAAGTGGGGAAAGCTTTAGAATAGGAGTTCACTTGCATATGATAGCCTTGTATGATTGTAGTTTTATAAGAGCAGGATCTTAAATTCAGTTTGGGCAGGATTGAGATTTTGCTCTCTTGTACATTTCATCTTAGAGAACTACAGCTTGTCAGATTCCTCATTTGTGTAGCAATGTCTCTGGAACAAAACTGTCTCTGACACTGACTTTCCACTATCACTTAGACATTCTCGTTAACCTTTCAATGTCATTAAGTAATTTTTAAAAAAGATTTATTTATTTATGCATACAAGCTAGGGTGCAGGTCAGAGGTATGGGGTGGCGAGAGAATTTACCAGAGACAGAGTGGGGAGCAGAACAGGCAGATCCACTGAAATACACTGCTGAGGGGAGCAGCGGGTGAGGAAACAGGAGAGGTCTGCTGCGCCAAGTGGGAATCTCCCTGGCTGGGGATCAAACTCGTGCTGCAGTGGCTGCAGATAACTTCATAGGCTCAGACTTAACCCGTTTTGCTGCCAGGGAGGCTCCTTTACTAATTTTTATAAATAGTTTATATATGCATAACTGCTTAGTTGTTTTCAGGATACTTAGTTATCTACATTGAACAGAGCTCAACTTTATTTGAATAGTCTGTAGTTATTAGTACCTCTCTTCTTGAATATCCAGTTACAATTATCCCTGATTTTTATATAACATAAGATTTAAAATTAATCTGTTTATATATTCTATTTATACTTCATAGAGACATTCCTAGAGTCTTATAAATTTCTGATATTATTGGTTAATATAAAAAGCTGTACCATGACTTTCCTGAGGTCCCCTTTCCACCAGCTGATTGGATCTGCGACTTGGCAGGGTGGCAGAGGTAGGAAGAAGTGGGTTTATGGACATTATGGTTTATATATCTCACTGGCACCTGCAGCCCAGTGGCAGTGGCAATTATGGAAGGGATCTTGATCTAGAGAACATGCAGAAGGGGGAGAGGCTCTTGCAGCTCTGGGAGCTAAGACTGCTCAGGTAGTCAGGGACTCAGTCAGGCAGATGAGTAAGGAGAGAGCTTATGAAAATACAGGATGAAGCTGGAAGGGTTTATGCTAAGCGAAATAAGTCAGAAGGAAAGAGACAAATATTGGATGGTTTCACTTACGTGAGGAATAAAGAGAAACCAAACAAAGAGTAAGGAAAAAAGACAAACTTGCAAACTGACCATGGACCTGGGGCATAAGCAGGGAAGGAGAAAGGAGTGAGTCAAAACGGGGAGGGAAGAGCATAAGAGACTGTGGGGATGCATCACTGGTGCTTTGGTGCTGGGAGAATTACAGGAACTACACCTGAGGGGAGAAATCAAACACTGCCCCAAAATTAACAATGATGTAAGAAAATAAATATAAAAACATTTTAAAAGTGGGAGTCATAGGAAAAATGCAGAAGTTCCAAAGAGAGTCATCTACTTTGTTTATGGTCAAACAATGGAAGAAAATTGCACAGATGAAGTTGATGTTGATCACTTGGGGAGAAAAATGTTTTGCCTACTGTCGAGCGAGCAAAACTTACCTAAGGTCCCTATCATGGTTTTACATCTTCCTGCTGCCACATCAGCTTGCTCAGTACTTGACTGTTTTGGAAGAAGATTGCATCTGTTTTGAACATTAGCTCCCCAATGTATCAACATGCCATTGATAAGTATTACCGGATAAAGAAGTAGGAAGTAGAAGACACAAAATGAAGACACATAAGGCCAGAACAGAATAAACTGCAGCTGATTCCATCGTAAAGACAGATCAGCTGGAGACTGTGCTTACAGTTCATTTTTTTTTTTTTTAGCAGCGGGCAAGGCAGGAGAGGTCTGCCGCGCCATGTGGGATTCTCCCGGGCTGGGCGTCGAACTCGCATTGCGCACTGCCGACAGCTCCACAGCGCAGCACTCAACCACTGCGCCACCAGGGAGGCCCTACAGTTCATTTTTAATGACAATTTTGAAATGGGCGGGGGGAGACTGAAGTAATTATGGAGAGCAAACAAAAGCCACCATAGAATTAACTATCAAGTTTCAAACTCTAAGATTGTTTTTATAACAGCTTTCACATTCTCTATTCGGTGGGAATTAATAGTTATTTATATTTTAAATGTCAAGTTTTCAGGCCTCCCTGGTGGTTCAAGGGGTTAAATCTCAGCACTATCAAGCTCTTGCCAGTCATTGTAGCACAAGTTAGATCCCCAGCCAGGGAGCTTCCCACATGACGCCCCAGGACTCTCCTGCCTCTCCTGCCCCACCCCTCAGCAGTGTATTTCAGTAGCTCCGCCTGTTCTCCCCACTGTCTCTGGTGAATCCTTTTACTGCCCCCCTGCGCCTCTGGCCTATACCGCAGTTCTTGTATGCATAAATGAGTAAAAAAAAAAAAAAAAAACTTTAAATATCAAGTTTTCTAAAAAGGGAAAAAAAGATATTTATTCTTATACTCAGTCTTGCAGAAGTCTGATCTGAAATTTGAATGTTTTGTGATGGTTTTACTGTGTGTGTAAAATTAATGTTTTGGTTTTAAATGAATCTTTTTAAAAAGTTAAGAAAATTCTGGCATTTTTAACTGACAATTAAGAGTAAGTTACTAAGCTTATCTGTTACCTGTGTTTGTAAGAAAAAAATAGTTCCTGATTAAGGCTAATTGGAGCTGGTATTTTTTGTATCAGATTAAAAAGGAGGGTTTCCCTTTGCTTTCTAATATTCTTTCTCCATTTATATATCTAACCACTAAATTCACACTAAGGGTCTTTCATGATGTGTACAATAAAAGCTAAAAAAATGAAAAAATCAGGCTAATGTAAAATGATAGGGATAGGAAATGATTTTTAATAATAGGAAAAATGCATGCTGTTTATAATTTATCAAGAAAGGAAGCCTAAAAACAGAAACATATGAATATTCATTTAATGATCTTATATGAGTTAAAAGGCACAGTCTAAAATTTTTGTTGTAAAAATAACCAAAAAGGGAATTTCTTTTTTTTATAATTTCAAGCCAAAGATCAGCTGAATTATCCACATACATAATTTAAACATGAGTGATTAATGCACAGGTTATCCTGAAAACAACACATCCCATTTCTTAGGCTTTAGAAAGAGATTATGGAGATTACATAGTTGAATAATGGAAATATTCTGGATTTTAGGAATGTAGGAATCATTGCAGATTTTTCAATTATGATTCTAAAAAAGTTAATAAAAATACATCTTTTGCCAGCTGTTTGCAGATTTTCTAAATTACAGCAAATGAGGTTTAAAAGCCATGTACCAGATGGAGAAAGACTCATACTTTCTAAAGTGTTAATGAAATTTAGTTGTAGCGAATTAGATACAAGAAAAAAATATTGATATAGTACATAATGATTCTGTCAAGCTAGCAGCTGTCTCATCTGACCACATTTTTGGCACATTTCCCATATTTGTCACTGTATTTATTATATAATGAAATGAAAAAAAAAAAGTTCACTTATAATTCAAATCAAGTTTAATGGATATCATTTATTTATAAAAACAAGAATTCTAATATTATGTAATATTATATAGTTATAATACCTTGAAAAATATATTCAGATTTCATTAATAAACATTTATTCAAATTGATAAGAGGATCACTATCAGAAAATATTATAAAGATTATTATGGAAGTGCATACACAAATTCTATTTATTTTTGTGAGTGCAATGTGTTCTAAACACATTTGTATTATTTTGCAAGCATTTTGCAGATGTTTTTATTACACAAAAGTAAAAACTTAGCCAGAGATAATATTGATCATCTAGATGCTCAAATTACTTCTCCTTTTAATGTTTTAAAAAGCTGTCTTTGCAAGTGAGAGATCTCATCAGGTTCAATATGAGGGGGAAGGATAAATCTTAAACTTGTGAAAAATAAAAAAAGTAGATTGTGATGATAATACACCTGAAGGCAGTTCTCCGTGATTGTCCAATAAAATCTTCATGAGATATCATTTTGCTGAAATAAAACAATGTTAAATAGGATGTCACTGAATTTCTAGATGGATTTGATAAGAATTTACATCTTTGAATCGCTAAGATTTTTAGCCATGAGTAGTTGCGTACCTCATTTACATAAATCTGTTTAATTTCAATTAGAAATATTTTGTATCTTTTTGTGTAGGAGTCTCATACCATACATGTTATTTATTTGTAAGTAAGTTGTATTCTTATGTTATTTTAATTATTTTAAAATTATTTCTTAAATAATTTGTCAAATAGATCTAGAAGTACAATAGATTTTTGTAATTGGTATTTTATCTTTACAATGACAAATTTTGGTATTTCTAGTAGTTATTTTAACTTGGGGGAATTTTTATATGCAAATGATCATGAAATATAAGAATAGAGTTTTTTTTTCCTTTCAAATAATTCACCATTTATTTTTCTACTTTATATTATAGCATTGACTCAATCAGTACAATACAAAATAAAGTTGGTGGGAGAACATGTCATTGACATACTGTATGTTCTTAGTTGTGGACCTTTTTAGTTCAATGTCTTTGTCAGAATGAGGAAGTTTTCTTCTATTCCCAGTTTGCTTTAGAGATTTTACTAGAACAAGTTTTGGTTTATGGCAAATTGTATTCTGCATATATAGTATTATGGCAATAGGATTTTCTTTATTAATATGTCAAATTATATTGAATGTAATACCTGTTTGCGTTTCTGGAATAAGTTCCATTTGTTTATATGTATAATTTATGCATTGCTGGATTCAATTTGCAAATACATATTGGGGAAAAAGTTGCCTTTACAATACAATATCTTCTTGTCTCAAACATCAATAGGCAAAAATGTCCTCCTGAAACATGAAATGATCTGTAGTAACATTCGTAATAGATCATAATATTTTAAATATGCTTTGATATTTGTAGTAACCAGTAATATCAAGGAAATGAAGACTATTGACATTTTAGTAGCTAATTGATAGTAAGGCATAAAGGAATGAGTTAAGCTTTTATCTATAATGTTAATACAAATGAGAAACTATTTTCCTACCTACTAAAAATGATGCAAATTTTTTATTAGAACCAATGGATATAAAGTGATTTAAAAACTGGTCATAAGGGGTTATAAACTGGGCCAAATTGTATTATTGAGAATAAACATGATGACGATGGTTAGATTGAGACGATAAGAAAAATACAATATAGCTTCTATAACAAAATCTAATAGAATGTTTAAAGTATTCTTAATGTTAAACGATATATCTATATTATTTGTTCCATTAATACATAAATTGGTGAGTGCAAGTCATTCTTTAGGGAAATTGACTACTACCATAGGATATTCTTAAGTTTGCATATTGGGAAAGGCAGATACATAAATCTTAGTGTTATTTAATACTATTAATCATATATTAAATGACAGAAATTTAAGTTAATTTTTATAATCTCTAAGTTTCCAAATGTAATAGAGAAGTGTCAAGATTTATTATAGAAACTTACAATGGGTTTACTGTAAATCAGGTATTAGACCAAATAAAATATGAGTATTTATCCTTTGAATATGTTTATATAATATGTGACAAATTCTTGAATTTCTTTCTTGTATCAACCAAATAGATCAAAAAAATATTCCAAGGATAGGGGTATATTAGAATAAGAAATTACATTGATAAATCCTGGCACGTCTAACCAGGATATATTACTAGAATATATGTGAGATATTAATGGGGTATAATTTCCTTCCTCAAATATTGAGGGGAAGAATGTTATCCAAATGAATTTTATATACTTTTTTAGGTAGGTGTGCTTCTGGGAACTTTATAATTATTTAAATCCACTGACAAACTTAGATTAAAACAATCTTGGTTACTTGGGAGACATCCAGAAATTTCAGTTTTAATTAATAATGTATTAAATGCAGGTGTAAGAATCCCAAAATTTCTTGCTTAAGAATCCCGTGGGGTTTTGAGAATGGCTGGCAGATCCTGTGATTAACTGTAGATCACCACGTATTGAATAAAGTGGTACACACAACAATGTCAGCTGTGTGTAGTAAGGTGTTGATTCAAACTGTGAAGGAAGATTGGTGCTTTGTGATGACTTTAACACATTCTTTTCAATTTCTATTTGAGAAATAAATCAGAGCCAATTTGCAGTGATGTGAAATGGAATGAAATACATACTTACTGTTCTTCCACAAGGACATTTACATTTGTGTGCGAGTGTGTTGCTACCATCTGGTGAGAAGAGATTTAAGTTCACTCTAGTTGAAAAGCATTGCTACTCTTTATTATTATTGATGGTGATAATATAATGTTGATATTTTAACCTGAAGAGATCAGGTTTGATCTATTTGAACAATGAATTAAAATACTAAATTTTAATATAAATAAAAAGGAGGAAGTTGACTAACCTGAGTGAGACACAGGACCCATGGCAAACATTAAAAATTTATTCATTGTGTGTTTCAGAACAAATAAAGAGATAGGTATCAGCTGGTTTCACGTATATGTGGAATATAGAGAAACCAAAGAAAAGGTCAGGAAAAAGACAAAACTTGCAAGCCGACCATAGAATTTAGGCATGTAGCAGGTGAAGGGGGAAACAGAGGAGGGAAGATCACCAGGGACTTGGTGACAGATTGGGGTGCTGTGGGGGTGGGGGAAACACAGGACTGCACCTGAGAGAGGAACATGATGCTGTGAAAAAATTAACAACAATTTAAGAAAACAAACATGGCCTCCCTAGTGGCACAGCGGTTAAACACCGCGCTGAGGAGCTGTCGGCAGCAGCGACACAAGTTGACACCCTGCCGGGGAGATTCCCACAGGGTGCGGCAGACTTCTCCTGCCTCGCCCACTGCTCCCCTCAGCGGTGTGTTTCCATCGATCTGCCTGTTCTGCTCCCCACTCTGTCTCTGGTGAACCTTCTCACCGCCCCACGCTTCTGGCCTCTACCCCAGCTTGTATGCATAAATAAATAAATCTTTAAAAAAAACAAATTAAAAAGTAATAATAAAAAGAACAGAGGGAAGGACTGGTCCTGTTGTCTGGTTTCTGGGCTATCCATGCACAATACCTGGATGTTATTTTAGCTCCTGTCTGCAGAGTTGTGAAAAACATCTGAATTGAAATAGTGACCAAAATAACAGTAGTTCTTTTGGACTTCAGTGAGCTGTTGATATTGATGCTTTGGTAACTGGTGGGTGGAATCTAATTTTGACTCAGCATGATCTCCACTCTGGGGTAATTATACTGTTTTTTCTATCTCTCCTTTTATAGTAGATTGGCCTAGTGATTTGTTTAATCAATAAAATATAGCAAATGTGATAGGATGTCATTTTTGTAAATAGGCTATATCAAATAGTGACTTCTGCCTTTTTAGTAGGTTCTCTTTCACTTTTTGGTTTTGACAATTGTGAATGCCTGTGTTAGGTCTGTGTGACTAGAAAATGAGGGATTCCTATAACCAATAACTAGCACTGGACTGAGGATTTTATCCCAACCACCCACAAGGAATTGAGTCTTGCTCATACTACTTGAGCCTGGAAACAGACCCTTCCCCAGTTGAGACAAGCTGAGACCCCCACCTTGACCAGCATCTTGGTTACAGTCTTACGAGATAGCCTGAAACATAACTCAGCTAAAGCCTAGCAAGTGTCTTGATCCACAGAAGCTGTGAGATAATAAGCATGTGTTGTGTCATTTGTGATCATTTGTTCCGTAGCAATAGATAAGTAATACAAAACCATATGTAACTCTGTGCTCAGAAGACATTAGAAATATCAACATTTATGCTGACTGACACAAAGGCCTGTAAGCCCCGTTGAGTGGTGATTACAGGGATTTTAACCTAGGATATTATGAGACTGCCTCCAGGAGTACTGTCTTTGAAAGGCAAAATGTGACCCCTTCACAGACTTTAATACAATCTGAAATCCTCGTCATGTCAGGACATATGTCAAAATAGAATTCCAGTAGAGGGAGAGTGGGAAGACTCCTCTAATGACATAGCAATGGTACCTTTAATAATCCACATGAGGAAGGAACACTGTGGTAGTGATAATATATGTGAACAAGTAGGTGACTGATATGTCTGTGGGCTCTACATTAATTTTCTCTTAGAAGTTACCTTCCCCATAATTAAAATGAGGTAAAAAAAAAAAAACTCTTGCCTATCATGAATTATCAGAGATTTCCAACAAATACCATGATTCAGGGTAAAGAGTCAACATTCAATATGGAAGGCAGTTACTTTGTGACCTATGATTGAAGAAGGAAAAGATTTACATATCCCCTACTTCAGCACCATTAAGATTAGTATTTCTCTTTTCATCAGAAGAAATAGATAATAAAAACAGTGGTAGAATATGGTTTATGAGGGTTGTTAGTGGCTAATGGACCAGCTAAACGATCAGGGAAATAGACTCTGGGTGAAAGGGACCCTGTGCTGGGTGCTATATTATGTGAAGGGAATTTAAAAATCAGTATTCATCAACACAATAGATAAGGAGTACAAGTTCAGGTGTGCCAGGAGCAAAAAGAAGTAAAAGTCCATATTGACCACATGGAAATGGACTCTTGCCGACATTAGAGGGCAGTCAGAGACATTCAAACCTTGCAACAAGGGGAAGAGGAGAATGTGCTCACAACCACGTGTGTGTTCTGTTTCCATTCAGTTGCTCTCTGTAGGAAAATTGCTGAACTATCAAAAACTGTACACCAATGGCAGATGTTGTAGATTTATTCCTCCTACACATCATTTTTAAACATGCCTTCTAATTAAAGCTAGCATTTGCTCTGTTCTAAAAGACATATTTTTAGATTTTTTAATTTTGAGTAAAAACAATAGTAGGTCTTAGATAGAAGAATTCTAGGTTTTTAATGAAAGCAAGTAAGAGCAGGTAAAATGTCAGGTGAGTGAATTAATTACTGATACCAGTGTTATTACTGCTGCTGCTATTATTGCCATTACTATTAGCTTAATTTCATTAATAGCAGAGAAAGGAGGCAGCATGATAGATGGGGCCTTTGAGATTGTGGTCAGGTAAGGGTGATGGCCAGTGGAAATGGAGCCACATAATCTCTTGTATGTGTGCATGGATTTCACCTATGTTAACTTGCTTTTGCAAGGGTTTGTATTTCTAGAGAACAAAATACGGAAGCTCAATCAGAAAATTGAGAGGGTTGAGATTAGCTGTACATTGAGTCATTATTATCACATGGACACACTGAACTAACAGAGCAGTGAAGCCCAGTTTCTGTCCTCCCCCCGCCAAGCTGCTCTCGCCCTCCCTACCATGAGATTTACATTGGGAGATAGTCACAAAAGTGTGGGTTAGGTCCTCACCACCAGGCTCCTGCATTTTTCATGTAGCCAATGTACAGTAAATAGAATTAGCTGTACCTTGCATATTCCACTCAAACCATGAAGGTTTACAAGGGGGAAAAAAATGAGGAGTCATCCATTTTCCTCAAGCAAAGTAATAACACATTTCCAAAAAATGTGTTAAATATCTCTTCTAGTAGTGAATAAATTGCAGTAACATCTTCATACAGTATGTGTAGGTCACTAGGCTGAGATTTAAGTTAATTATTTTTTGCTTCCCCTATATCTACCCTCAGGATTTAAATGTTCTACCGATAGTCTTCTATATCACTCAACATTTTTATAATTAATGAGGTAATTATACTGGGTTTTCAGACATCAAGTGATTGATTTCACTTTCAGTACATTTTCATAAATATATCTGAAAAGAAATTAAAACTTAAACTGAGATGACTGGGCCACGCTTCCTTGAAAGGGGTGGGGAGTGAGACCTCTTTGAATACAGAGGTTTTGTTCTTCATGCAGCAGGGTGAACTAAGAGAAGTCAAACTTTAACACACAGAAGAGAAATAAATTCCCAGATTTCAGAAATAAAGTTCAGAAAGAGGAGGTAGGTGTCTTTTCTCTTATTCCAATAGAAGTCGTCTATGCTGTTATGTTTTGCTGAAGCAATGCTCCTGTAAGTCAGAAGCAAAAAGGATTCAAGGAGTTACCAGAAAAGTGCATTTCTCCTTCCAATAATATTTTATGTATTCCTATTGGTTAGAACTTTTAGGGTTTGAAGTAACAGGACATAAGTGAATGTCAGATTAGTGAATTAATTAATGATGTCATATTAAGCTAAAATGATAGAGTCCCCTTCCAGCTGGAGTCGGAAGAGCTAGTGAGGAGAAAGCCCTACAAATATCCCTGAGAAGCTGAGCAGCGATTCTTTTTCTTTATTTTACTGGTCAACTGTGACCCTTCTTTTTAGAGTGGCAACCAAGCCCATATGGCAAAAGAAGCTATTTATATCTCAGGAGTATTCAAGTGGAAAAACCAAGTGCTATGAAAAATAAATAAATAAAAGGGTTCTAACGTTGCCAGTTAAAAACTCCTTGGAAAACAGTTGTGTTCTTTTTTTTTTTTAAGATTTATTTTATTTATTTATGCATACAAGAACTGAGGTGTGGACCAGAGGCGCAGGGTGTGAAAGGATTCACCAGAGACAGAGTAGGAAGCAGAACAAGCAGATCTACTGATACACACTGCTGAAGGGAGCAGCGGGTGAGAGGGGAGAGGTCTGCTGCGCCATGTGGGTCAGCTCCCTGGCCGGGATCAAACGCTCTGCAGTGGTTGCCAATAGCTTGCTAGAGGTGAGACTTTAACCCATGCACCACCAGGGAGGGGCCCAATTCTGTGTTCTTAATGAGGACCGCACTTAATGAGGAATTACTCCTTGTCTAGTTAGGTTTAAATAAACGGATAAAGTGGATTCTCTGCAAATAAAGAATTCTGATCCTACCAAGACAGATGTGGTTAAAGACAAACTCATGTTCACCCTGAGGATTTTTGACAATTGTGTAAGGAAACTATAGTAATGTAATTACAAAATTGGTAAATAAAATATTTTATTAAAAATAGAGACAACTGGGGTTGAGTGCTCAGCTCTGTGGAGCTGTCCGCAGCTGCAGCTTGAGTTCAATGCCTGGCAGGGGAGCTTCCCACATGGCGCAGCAGACCTCTCCTGCCTCTCCTGCTGCTCCCCTCAGCAGTGTATTTCGGTCCATCTGCCTGTTCTGCTCCCCACTCTTTCTCTGGTGAACCCTCTCACCACCCCACACCTCTGGCCTGCACCCCAGCTTGTATGCAAAAATAAATAAAATCTTAAAAAAATTAGAGACAAGTAATTTTTCTCTTTTCCTACTTTTATTTATGTTGCCTCCATTAGTGAGAAATAGAAAAAGGATTTTAAATTGAGTTCATATAATCATAGATGTCTATAGGGAAACCAGGGTTCTTTATATTTTTCTTGTAGTACAATTTCACTGAACTTCTTATAGCTTATTTCTTCACTTAGCTCCAATCTACATCACCATCTTTTTTCTTTCCCTTAGGATTAAGGACCATTTTCATAATAGATCTCCCATGTCCCCATAACAATGTGCATATTAAAATATAAAGTAGGAGGTAAAGTAATCCCTAGAGGAAGATTTTCCTATTTGCCATTTTGCTCCATGTTGTGTTGACAAGCTGAGTGAATAAAAATGTGTGTGTGTGTGTGTATGGCTTTTGAGACCATTTTCTAAATATTAACAATTTTTCTTTGATTTTATTCCTTCTAATATGCATAATTGATGTGTGTGTGTGTGTGTGTGTGTACATGATTCATTTTATAGGTCATTATTAGGAGACCAATAAATGTGCAAATGAACTCTGAAGTACTGCATTAAAAAAAAACAGTCAGGGGCCTCCCCAGTGGCACAGCGGTGAAGCGCTGCGCTGTGGAGCTGTCAGCAGCAGCGACTCGAGTTCGACGGCCCGGCCGGGGAGAATCCCACATGGCGCGGAAGACCTCTCCTGCCTTGCCCGCTGCTCCCCTCAGCAGTGTATTTCTGATCTGCCTGTTCTGCTACCCGCTCTGTCTCTGGTGAACCTTCTCGCCGCCCCACGCCTCTGGCCTGCACCCCAGCTTGTATGTATAAATAAAAAATAAATCTTTAAAAAAAAAAACAGTCAAACATGTAAAAGATTTTGAATTATTTCTGTAGTTTATTTAAAGCTCCACCATATGAAAAAACAACCTCCAATTTCCAATGTCTTAGCACCTGAGGTATTTGTCAGTAACAGTGAACTAATGTGGGCATTTCCGTGAAATGTGGAATTGTTTCCTCTCTCTGGCAATTCAGAGAGCGCACTACTGTCAGACTGACTCTGCTGCCCCCAGATACTTGAGAGAGCTCTGTCCTCAGTGCTTGGAAGGGGGAAGCGAGAACAGCAAGATGTCTTCTTTGATACTTTTAAAATGTATTTATTTATTTTTAATTCATATTTATTTTACATAATTGCTCATTTTTGTACAATGTTTTCTTTCTTTCCCTAGATGTTATTTCCCTAGAATTTCCACCACCAATTCACCTGTGCACCATCACCATATTCCTTTGTGCTCTTCCAGTCCTTGTTTTGGTCCTTCCCCTGCAGAATGTCTCTGGTTTATATTTGTCAGTTTATTTTTCTTTTGCTTTGTTGTGATTTATTTATTTATTTGTTTGTTTATTTATTGTTATTGTTCTTTTCCCCTGATCACTTATTTGGTTTGCCTATATTCCTTGATTCTTAATTAACTTCCTAGAATGGCACGCATCACTTCTGTTCACACTACCTGAAGACCACTTACATGCCCGCCACATATTAAGGTCTAGGGAATGTTTCTCAGCTATGTCATTTCCCAATGAAAGCCGTAGATCATGGAAAGGGAAATATTTCGTTGGAGAGCAGTCATATGTCTTGCATCTTCCATAAAAATAATCAGGATAGTTGAAAGAAGTATCTCACCTTGGACAGAGTGAACTGATCTCTGCTTTGTATACAGTTTAGTACTCCCTAAATCTGAAATCTGATTCTAAGTTCCCTCTCTGCTATGAAATTATAATGCAGTGAATACCAGCTAATATATAGCACAGTGAAGGTTTTATTACTAGGAAGCTATTCTGAACTATAGATTGTAACTCAATTTATAGGCACGTATTTCTTCATTTTGCTATTAGTTGTGCCAAACTAATGTAGGATTTATTGTAAAAGTATAATAACAGAGCAGCAGTATGCTAATAAATAAATGTAGCTGATATACAGGTACTGCTTATAAGTTACAGTATATCCAATACCAAATAATTTGCAAATTATATAATCTATAACTTGCAAGATAGTATGCATTTTACAAAACAAAGATAGTTTGAACTTAAATGACAGTTCAGTAAAACTTCATTTAAATAAATATAGCATACATAGGAACATGTAAAACGGGCAATTTGTTGAATTCTATGTGAATACATTCTATTTTAAAGTTTATCATTCTAATGTTTGGAAGCTAGATATTATATATTTATTTATGTATTTGCTCTTATATCTAGCCTCATTATAACCATCTTATGCTCTTAGATCTTCTTTCATTATTACTATCTCAGGAAATGATGGAATTCATTAAATATTATATCTGAGCTAATTGTAGTAGAATACTTTGGTTAATTGAAAACCACTAGGGTTTTGACTTCCAAACTACAGTATGGAAAATGGTAAACAGACTACTATGCAGTGACAGAGCAAAAACTCATTAAAAACACTAATTAACAAACTGAATCTTTCTGACATACCCACTTCACTAATCCACTAGCTAAATGCATCATAAAAATGTGCCTTCCTTGTAAGTGAACAAAAATCCAGAGGAAGGCTGCTCTAAATTTTCAGTTTACTTTCAATTAATTGGATGCAGATCAGTCTAGAAAATGAAAGGCTGTGCTACGGGAATTTTATTACAAGTCCCTAAATGAACTTTAATGGTTGGCCATACAATTACTGCAACATACTCAGGTAGAAGTCTCAACCGTTGCTGTGTTCATTCTTATCTTCTTACCCTCTCATTTCATGGAATGACTTGTTTATTTTTTTAACAGAGTTGGCACCTTTATTAAATTTTCTAAAAATATTTCTTCTACTGCATAGAAAAATCTATCAGATCAGGGATCAATTTTTTTTTTCCTCTTTTCAGGAAGCATTCACTCCTTGAATAGGCATTGGAAGCATATGTTGGAGGTAGAAGATGGTTTCTGACTGCGCTTCATTGAACAGTCTTTCCTTCTATTCTCCTGTGTGTTTATACAATTGTATTCTTCTAGAATATATTGAATGCATTATTTTTAATTTCTTGAAAAACTGATATAAAGTGGCAATTATGTGTTTTCTAAAGACTAGTTTTAATAAAACTGAATGCCTCTCTAGTATTAGTTTCTTTTTATGTGTGAAATTTTAGATTATTTATTTAATTTTATGGTTACTTTTTTGATGTTTTCTAGTTCTTTTTTTTTAAAAGATTTATTTATTTATGCATACAAGCTGGGGTACAGGCCAGAGGCATGGGGCGGCGAGAGGGTTCATCAGAGAGTGGGGAGCAGAACAGGCAGATCGAGGGAAATACACTGCTGAGGGGAGCAGCGGGCGAGGCAGGAGAGGTCTGCTGCGCCATGTGGGAATCTCCCCGGCTGGGTATGGAACTTGCATCACTGCCAACAGCTCCACATTGCAGCGCTTAACCGCTGTGCCACCAAGGAGGCCATTTTCTAGTTATTTTTAATAGGCAGTTCCATTTTTTTCTCAGAGATCTATTAATAGCTCTGAAGTTTGCAAAGTTTCGGCATTTTTTTTTTCATTCTGGCCTCTAGTAATTACTTTATTCATTGCTCTCTATAATATAATGCCCGCTGTATGCACCCACATTCATTTACATAATTTTCTTATTTCAAAATGTGTTGATTTATCACTTTGCCCCCCTTTTTTTCTCTTGATCAAATAGAACTTCTGAGAAATGTATCTTATCTTTTCCCAAAAAACTTCAGCTTCGTCTTTGTTTTGTGGTTTTGTGTTATATTCATTCTCTGTCTCTGTCTCTCTCTTGCTCTCTCTGTTTCTTCTGTTTGGTAGTCCTATTCATATATTCATGATTTTCTTCTTTCACTGTTCATTGGGTTGATACTACAGTTTTAGTTTTGAAAAATCATTTTGTCTATTTCTCAACAAATATTTTAAAGTCATTATACTCGATATCTATTAATTTGCAATTTGCCATAGATTTTTGATGAGCATCACGTGTTTCAAGTCTAAATATTGTAAATTTTAATACATTAGTGGATTAATATTTATCTTGTGTTGAAGCTTCTATAGGGAACATTTTCCTTGATAACAAAATATGAACATTATCCCCTCACCCTTCCTCATCACTCTTTTGGTGACAGAGAGTGTTACTTGAGAGGTTATGATAATCACTGGTCATGTTTCTTGATCATGATATGTTGACTGGTAAAAAGGATGATAGTACCACAGATCCTCGTGTGTGTGTGTGTGCGCGTGCGTGCGTGTGTGTGTGTGTGTGTGTTTTCACTCCACCCTAAATTGTTATGAAGTAGTAGTGATCCCAGTTAGATAAGACTGTTCTCATCTCCCAAAATTTTCCTAAATTTACACTGTAAAGATGGCAATTCACAGGTTTTGTAGTCTGTCTTTGACCAAATCCAAATCTTTACTATTTATTAATGGTAAAGTTTGCATCATAATTTTAAATTTGCTTTTGGATTTGCTTGACCCTCAGCAGAACAAATTTATGTAATAGACCAATGCCCTGAAACCTTCACTTTCTAGTGACTTGAACTGAAACCTTGTAAAAAATAATGATTGAGAGAGGGGGCGATTTGAAACAAAACAGGTGGGTAACTCCAGATTTTAGTAAATGCAGACTGGCTAGGATTTGGCAGTGACAGGGCATTGAAGATCACTGGTGTTTCTTTCAATCATAAGCATCTTTTATCTAGTTAGGTGATTAATATTGAAGAGTCCACCTGAAAGTCTTACTAGCTAAAACTATGATGGCTTTTGCAGTTGATCGTAATCACTTGCACAAATTTATTTTCACCAAGCCACCGTAATGAGAGTAGGATTTATATAGTGGAAAAGAGCCTCTCAAAATAATAACATTTTATATTGAAGATTTAAAAAGTCTTGCAAATTCAGTTTAGTTGTTCAAGAAGGTAGGAGCGCTGAATTTTAGCCTACAGATAGCTTAGTTCCAGCAGAACTAAGTTCCCTGGTGGCGCAGCGGTTAGGCGCTGTGCTGTGGAGCTGTCAGCAGTGGCGACTCTAGTTCTGCACCGGGCCAGGGAGATTCCCACACATCTCGGAAGACCTCTCCTGCCTCTCCCACTGTTCCCCTCAGCAGTGTATTTCCATCGATCTGCCTGTTCTGCTCCCCACTCTGTCTCTGGTGAATCCTCTTACCACCCCACGCCTCTGGCCTGTACCCCAGCTTGTATGCATAAATAAATAAATCTTTAAAAAATAAAAGTAGAGTATCAGCACTTGGATTTCTGGTGAACAATGGAGAGACCTATTATGTTTTAAACACCTGTCATATAGAAAAACAAAGGGTCCAATAAAGCCAAACTTAAACATTAACCTTTGAAACCTGACTGTGGAATGGCAGCAACCAGAGGGGAGGAGGGGGTAAGGGAAGGGAGGAAAAGGAAAAATCTATGGCGGGGACTGTGGTTTCTTTGGTAGTGGGCACCATGACAATCCATGGGGGAGTCTTACTCTTCTATTATGGAAACAATGTAAAACAGTATTAACTCAGTAAAAAATAATTGAATAAATAAGTGTTTGATTGTCTCAGTTAAGGAGACCAGGCTTTGTCCTGGGGTATCCCAGAAGCACAAGAAAAAAAGATTTTTACAGCCTTGTACGGCTAAGTTGGGGAGTCTACTTTGACATGGCTCCCTGTACTTGTGAGGATGCCTTCATGTGTTAATGGGCCAGGATAGATTCACTAAACAGAGGATCTAAATTTAGTTCCAGGGCCTCCCTGGTGGCGCAGTGGTTGAGCGCTGCACTGTGGAGCTGTCAGCAGGGCGTGATGTGAGTTTGACGCCTGGCCGGGGAGAATCCCACATGGCGCAGCAGACCTCTCCTGCCTCCCCCGCTGCTCCCCTCAGCAGTGTATTTCAGTGGATCTGCCTGTTCTGCTCCCCACTCTGTCTCTGGTGAACCCTCTCACCACCCCATGACTCTGGCTTATACCCCAGCTTGTATGTATAAATAAATAAATCTTTAAAAATAAATAAATAAATAAAAATAAAAAAATAAATTTAGTTCCAGCCAAGTCCCACCAGAAATGGCTTGTGGGAAACAAACCCTGTTGAGAGCCCTAAGGAAATCTGCTTTCTTCTTAACCCTTGTTTCCCTCTTCCTCCTATTTCTCCACCAAATACAAAGATATCTCTGAACTTCTTTGATGACATGAGTTATTTATCACATCAGACTTTATTTATTTATGTTGCATAAGCTCTTTTGTATGCTTTATAAAGGTCAGTTTTCTATCTTGTTTTCGTTGTTAGAAAGAATTTAAAGTTCTCTTGTGACTACATAACACACAATAGAGATTTCTCTCTCTGCTTCATTTGTGATGAAATTCTTAGGATTATGTTTGTAATTCACTAATATGCTTATGTGTTATCTATAGTTTACAAATCCTTAATAGTACCTATTATGTATATGTTATCCATGATTTCTAATTTTTAAAATCTATTTGCCTAGAACTAACTCATAATATCTATATTTATCTCTAGTTAATAATTTATTTATATATAATTTTAAGACAGACATCTTAAATTTATCTCTGAAAACATCTTTAAATTTATTAATTTTTTTCAGGTTTAAATAGCATTTTTTCCTAATGTGAGTTTATATTTTTATGTAATTCTCTCTCTCTCCCTTTTTCTCTCTCTCTTTCTTTCTCTTCTAAATATGACCAGTGAGTATTGTTAATCCAGTTTACTATTTACTATCCCTAAGTATGAAGTGTGTTTAGTCCCTACTCTGCAACAGAAGCTAACTTTCTGTCCACCATTGCATATAGCACAAAACTTCCCTTAAATAAGGAAGTGTGCTCACAATTTTTTTTCATTAATTGTTGTTCTTTTTAGTTGTACATATTCAAATTCATCATTTATTATGAGTCTGTTTTTATAACTTCTATTTTACATACTATCCAGCATTGTAATATATTACAACAAAAAATTAATTATCAGTGTGTGAATTCATCGCACTTCCTTGGCTTCACAAACCTTCCCTCCATTTCTAACTGATTTTTTTTTGAAGAAACTCAACAGTAATTTTCTTAACACAGTATGTTATCAATATGAAAGAAAACTTTGTCTATGTTATATATGGCTGTCTATGACAGTGTAGGGTCTGAACATAATAAAACACTTATAATGTTTTAGAATGGTCAAAGCCCATAGAACAGAAAACTAAGGGTTGATTACAAAAAGCATTTCTCTGCTCTCAGATTTCCTCTTCACTATGGTCGGTTACAAGAGAATGTGGGCCAAAAAACCCAGTTATGGGCCCAGAATGTGGGCCAGTTAACCTCTTCAACTTCCATTAGAATTTGACTCAGTGCTGCTATCCAACATGTCCTGGATAATTTAGAAAACAATTTGCTTAATAACTATGGTGAAATTGGTCTTTTAATTTCCTGATGCTTCCATTAGGTGGAGGCAGCAATTTAAGAATACCCTTCTATATCATATAAAACAGATAAATACTGCTGAAAAGATAGAAATAAAAAATTGAAAAAAAAAGTCTAAAAATAAGTGTATAAAAATAATTGTTGCCAAAATAATAGAACTGTTGTTTGCATACAAATGTTTTCTTATGCTTTAGTTACTTTGATTTGCACCCTGATTCTTAGATTATTGCAGAGTCAAGTCTTGAGTATGTTAATGTTTGTATTCACTAACTTGTAAGCTATATAAAAATTCAGGTAATTTATTAACTTTAGAAAATGTGATGTATGTTTCCAGTAAGTAGAAGTTAGTATATCTATCCAACAAATGAGAAAACTGCAAAAATCTAAGAAAATTCAATTCAGACAAAATATCTAAAACGTATGTGCAACAAGTGAAAAAACTGTGATAACATAGACTTGTCATCAGGGCCTTCCCGGTGGCGCAGCGGTTAAGCGCTGCGCTGTGGAGCTGTCGGCAGCAGCAACGCGAGTTCGACACCCGGCGGGGGAGAATCCCACATGGCGCGGCAGACCTCTCCTGCCTTGCCTGCTGCTCCCCTCAGCAGTGTATTTCTGATCTGTCTGTTCTGCTACCCGCTCTGTCTCTGGTGAACCCTCTCACCGCCCCACGCCTCTGGCCTGTACCCCAACTTGTACGTATAAATAAAAAATAAATCTTTAAAAAAAAAAACATAGACTTGTCATCAGGTATATCATTTTTTTTGGGGGGGAGTAATAGGGAAATGGTTCTGGTATACTGAATATAATGGAAAAAAGAACAGAATGTGAATGCTAATATGCAGTGTAGGTGCAATGTACCAACAGAAATAGCATATCTCATGTATCTTTGTCTCAAAAAGACAGTCCATAAGGTAGATCAAATAAGAAGCACTAAAACAATTCATTAAATCTAACTTCATTCTTTCCTGGCAAAGATAAATTGTCTTAATGATATTTTATAATTGTTTTGTTTTAGATCTCTCTTTGCTACGATAAAAGTTATTTTCTATATCTATATCAAAATTTATATAGAGAGGTATTTATATTATATAGAGTTATGGCACAGAAGGTATCTCAGTGAAAGGAAAAGGAGTATTGCATTGAAATAAATGGGCACATTTCCCCTGCCCCCACCTATACGCAAATGTGTTGGACTACAATTCCCAGCATGCTTAATGGGGGCAGCTGGGAAGGCACAAGATGAATATATATTGGAGGAGCTATAAAGGAAGAAGAGGAGAGGCATGTGGGATAGAGACACTTGTAGAAGAGACACATGGGGGGACTGTTTCTGGTCCTAGGGAGAGACAATGGCAAAGCTGTGGTGGGATTATATGTCACATTTTGAATTTTGGGTCTCTCCTTCTGTCCCAGATCTCTGGGACCTGTCTAAACCCTTCTTGTGGTTCCCTATCAAAAGATACTTTAGACTTGTGGTAAGCTTTTGGGCCTCAGTTGGCCCACTTTGGACCTAGCCTTTGAGGCAGGACATTTGCCCACAGAGGGATGGGTTAATTTCAGAGTTTTATTGGGAATTATTAATTGTTCTTAGTTGATAATTAGGAATATTTTTTCTTCTCTCTTATGCACGCAAATTAAAGATCTTTCATGCTAAGAGTCTGCTTTCTTTGCTTTCATGAATGTGAATGGCTGAACCCTCTTTTAGAGTATGTACCCCAACAGTTTGGGATACCCCTTGGTTGCATTCTTACAGTTATATATATATATATATATATATGTATATATATGTATGTATATACATATGTGTATATGTATGTGTATATATGTATATACATACACACAAAATTTCTTTAGAGTTGATATATATATAAATGTATATCATTATATATTGCATGTGATGCAATATTTCCTCTAATATCATACATTACGTATTATATATAATTGAAAGAATTTATATATATTATACAAATAAAATAACTACAATTTGGTTAAAAATAGAATCTTGTTCAAAACATAGAGAAACTTTAATAACAAGAATGGAGGGTTATTAATTCATAACAGTTATTAGCAATTTTAATGAGTCATCGAAAACAGTAAGAATGATAGTTTTAGCGAAAAGCAAATTCTAGAGGAATACATATGGTGCTGGAATGGGCATTGTAGGTTGTCTGGTTCATAATGTCATCATTCATCTATATAAACTAGAGCATTAGAGAATATTAGTGGGTTTTTCGTGTTTGTATCAAATAGTGGCAGAACTTGTCTCAAAATGTTCATAAAATTTTGTTGCAGGTTACTTTAATGCGTAGCCTTTTAAAGACTTAAATTTGAGCAGAACACTTTTAAATGTGTGTATAATGCACTAATCTCTATAATTTAACTGTTTGAATATTTTTAATGGTTTTTAGGGCACGTCCAGAAATAGTATTCAAGCCAGATGCTTTGCTTTAAACCAGTGACTTAGTCTGTTTTGGCTCTCTGAAACCTCATAGGTACTGAGTGCAAGCTGGCTGAAGGACAACATTTGAATGAATGGCCAGAAGCAGCTAGGCAGCTGTTACCATATCTACTTTTGCTTTTGGCAATCCTTCTGCAGTTTTTTTTCTATTTAGTGCCTCCAAAGTGTGGGCACAATGATCCAGACTTTTCTAAACTAGTTAAAGAAATGCAGTTTATAACGAGAAAACACAAGGGCTTTGACCAAGGATTGCTAAAGTCTCATTGCCTGCTTTGGTGAACTAAAGTTTTCTGTGTCAATATATTATCTGTAAACACAGCAGAGGAGACAGCATAGATAACACTTAGCCAGCATCACAGCTAGGGCAAGGGGAATTCTATTGACAGTAAATGAGCCTGTAGCTTGAGTGTGAGACTTAGAAATGGGAAGGAATTAGGTCTACATAGCGGTTTCTAAGAAAAGGTGACCAAATATTCTGCTTTGGCTGATTAATTTATTTAAATGCCTATATAACTTGATTGTTTCTAAATACTTGTCTACTTCTATTTGTATTATTAACCTGAGAACATGGTCTGTATATAAAAACATGTGTGAATGAAATGTTATTAGTTATTATATTCTTGTTTACATTTTTATTTTTCACCTGCTATTTATCTAGAATTAACACCAGGAAATCAGAGTGTTTTCTTGTTTTTTTGTATATGCGATGGTTCTAAAATACTGAACAACTTATGACTCATTTCTGATAGTATTTAATAGGGCAAGTCCAAATTTTAAAAGCGTATAGCTCCTTATAAACAAAATTTCTATTTACTCACTAAACCTGTCTACTTCCATGCAGTAGAACTTAATGTCAACATTCCCTTAACTCAGACTATCTGGAAATTACATCACGATAGAGAAGTTGACACTGGAATTGTTAAACTGATCAAAATCAAATGATAATTCTCATTTGCTTATTTAAGTCAAACAAAAATGTTGTGCCTCTACTTCCCAAACAAAGAAATGGTACTGTTGCTGGATTCCAAGTCCCTGTGTGCTCTGAGAAATAGAAATAATGGAGACTCTAATCTTGCAGTTACGGAGTGGGAATTTATTGAGGCTTATGCAGCTTAGCAAAAGGGAGTCAGCATTAGGGCCAGGGTTTGTGCTGCTCCCAGAGAAACTGGAGGAGGTTCTATTTATGCAGCTTCAACGCATGGTAATTACAGGGCTCCAGTCCATTCTGTGCTTCTTCTTCCCTAATAGAGTATCTTAATGAAATATGTTATTTATACAAAAAATGTATCACCACTCTTAAAAAATTAATACAACTAAAACGCATATCTCCTTCTTTGACAACTTGAGTTTCATATTAATTTAACAGTAAACTTTATTTCTCTAAATTAAGATATAGCTATAAAATGGAACATTAAATAGACATAAGAGCTGACAAACTCGAATCTATATTTATTGTTCCATGATCACAATAAACCAAATGGGAAATACAAAATCACACATTTTAAGAATGTACGCTATATGGTTCCAAATTTAAGGGGAAAAACACGCAAGGCGAATTATGAAATACACACATCAATCTCCTGTTACATTTCCTATTCCTTAGTGTACTCCATACATAATTTTAAGTTTTCAACATTGCTTCTTAATAAAGCCATAGTGTCTTGAGTCATAGTGAAATGACAAAAACTATTACTGAGATAAATGTGTATTTAATTAAGTCAATAACAAGGAAAATATAGAAAACAATAAATATCTCACTATTTTTATAGCTTAGACATTTTTGTATTTTTTTCTCCAAAGCAAAAGTAAAGCTATTCATAGCTGCTAGGCTTTTTTGTTTGTTTGTTTCATTATTTTATTTAACTTAAAGTTCTCTAATCTACACTAGACTGTACTTTAGCATATGTTTTGCTTTTGATGTACATGAACAATTTGCAGTTGTTTTCTCTGTAATACTTCTTGGTATGATTGGATATTAACATTTTTACTATTTCTGAGTTTCCACTCATTGCTTTATCCAATATTTCTTTATGGTAAATAGTCTGCATCCTACTACATAAATTTGAGAACTTTGCTAAAGTAGCTTAAACAGAAGTATCATATTGTTTCAAGATGACAAAATATCTGGAGACATGTGACTTCAATTTTTTTAAGTAAGTTTCCAAAAACCTGCCCCATTTTTGAGGGGGTCAAAGTTGAAAAACAAAATGAGATTCACCCTTTTTAGTTTAGTTTAGTTTTGTTTTTTTTTTTAAGTTTTTTAAGTGCACCATGCAGTGTTCACTAAAACATAGACATGATGTTGTACAGTTGGTCTCTAGAACTTAAATTTATCTTGTAACTGTACTCTGTGGTTTGGAACTATGAAGAAAACATTTCATGATTTCATGATTTCTGTGGCTTTTTCCACATTGTCTGTCAGGCAATTTCAGTTTCTCTACTCATATTGAACACAGACAAAGGAGAAATCCATGGCACCAACAAAATCATTATCTTGTTCGAGGAAACTAAAACCTTTCCTTGAAATTGCCCAGAAAATTTTTGCTTTTCTTTCTTTGGTAAAAGTTGTTTCATCTGTCATTGCTAGCAGCAGTGGAAATGAAAGGCAAGTATTTGGCTCCTTACTTTTCTGAAGTAAAGTTGGCAAGGTGAAGTCATTTGGGAATATATTTTGAGTTAGCCAACTATTTCTGTCTCTGAAATTTTGCCTGACTCTGGATTTTATTCTTCAGTTCTCATGTGATGCAACTTTTACTCCTTGAGTAATCTCTTATAAAATCATGTGCCTAAATGAGACTGCTCCCCAAAACCATAAACCCACCTCACTCTGACTTCCACTATCGATCTGCACATATACTAAAAATCATACCTATTCCTCTAACTAAGGTTTATATTATATGTGTCAGATCACTCAATGTGCACCAATTCTCGGGGCTCCCTGGTGGTGCAACAGGTTGAGTCTCAGCCTATGAAGCTATCCACAGCCACTGCAGCACGAGTTTGATTCCCGGCCAGGGAACTCCCCACATGGTGCAGCAGACCTCTCCTCACCAGCTGCTCCCCTCAGCAGTGTACTTCAGTAGATCCTCCTATTCTGCTCCCCACTCTGTCTCTGGTGAACCCTCTCATCACCCCACACCTCTGGCCTGCACCCCAGCTTATATGCATAAATAAATAAAAATCTTTTAAAAAAAATGTGCACCAATTCTGCTAACAAACAACTATCTCCTGACCGCCAACACATATGCATGCCAGAACACCAACTAACCAATGAGCCAATCGACATGAACATTAGATCCAACCCATGCAAATTGTTATGTCAGTTAGAAATCCAGACCTTGACCCTCACTCCCTCTTGGTCCTTATTATTATAGTAGGTCTTATTGTGACCTACTTATTGAACTTCACAGACTATTATTTGACTGTGTCCTCTGTTCTTCATTAGAGATATAATTATATTAGTTTAAGTCCTTATTTCCTGACACTTGAACTGAGCTCCAAATGTTTCGTACTATCTCTATTTGCCAACAACTGTTGGAATAATACCATATGTCATTTTGTTATGGCAGCCCAATAAGGCTAATGCAATTTTGAATCAGTTATCCATTTAAATTCACCTGATGGATAGTATCGATTGTTCTGGTAACATTTATCAAAGATTTGCTGCTCCAAGAGAAAGCAAATAACACAAATATCAAGTTAGAGCAATTACAGCATAAGGAAATTTGCATTTAAACAGTGCTATTAATAGATATGTTAGGTTGTGAGGTAAAACTTACAGAGTCTGAGTAGCTTTATTCATGATTATATTCACAATCTATATCAGAAGACAACAATGTAAACTTAATTAAGGGAATCAAAAACTTTATTTTTAAATTTTATTTTCTCTCTTTTTTAATACCAAAAGCTTTGAAAAATATATTAGTATTTCTAGTTCACAGTGTAGGGGCTTTTCTTTTATGGACTAGAGATTGATAAGTTTTATGTAAATTAATTTTAATTTAAATTTAAGTATAGTTAATTACTTATTAAATCACTATCCCTACAGTCATAAAACTACAATTAAACTCTAGATAAAATGAATCTGAAAGTAATTGTGCTGCCTGTATTGACTTCATCCCTCTTTTATAAGCATAGTATATTTTAATTACATTGATTAACAAAAACAAAGACACAATGAATTTAAAAAGTAAAAAAAAAAATCCTCAGCAAATCCACACAGTAGGATAATAGGTGACTTAAAACAATTCAACTAAGAAAATAATATAAAATTAAAAATTTGTAACATTTTCATCTATGTTGGAAGTTATGAGCACTTTTATCATTGTTATTATTGATTGAAAATAAAACTTAAATATGACAATTAGAATAGATGTTGAAATTTCAGTAAATTTTCTAGGAGTGAATCCAGACTCTACTGCTTATTTTATTTATGACTTTAGGCAATTGATTTAACCTCTCTGACCTTAACTTTCTTATATTGTAAAAGAAAAATTATTGCAGGACTCACCTTGTAAGACTGATGAAAAAATTCCATGAAATAGCATATGTAAAATACTTAGCATAGTGCCTGACACCTAATAAACACCAATGAATGTTGGCTAATAATTATGCTAATAGATATTTATATACCATTCTATATTTGAGATTCAAAATGAATTTAATAGATTTATTTTGGGTAAATAGACATGAACCTACTTGACATAATAATAAATTTCAGAGATATGTCTACTGCACTCACCCACTTATGATTATCTGGGATCTTGAATTTTTGATCCCTACCAAAAGAGGTTTCCATATAAAAATATGACTATGCAGCCCGATCTGATACACTGTGCAGAACAGAGTTCATATTTCTCTGATGACAAGTCCTTTCAAGATACACAGTTTCTGGAAAATACAGAGAAATCATTGAAGCAGTGAAATAATCATCAGGTTATTTTAATACCAATTTATTTAAATACATATACATTCTAACCTACACACACACACACACACACACACACACACACACACACACACACACACTTAAACATTTACCAAGACTAAGCAGCTGCATGTGAGGAATCATAGAGAAACTTACAAATTATTAAAAGAGATTAAAAGGCATATGAAACATTGTGATCCAAAAGAGAAAGCTGAGTGTATCAACTAATAAAGGGCTATCTTTATATATTTCTATATCATATACAAATAGTTTCTAACACATCTAAGAGATAGATGTCTTGGAATTAATAACCAAAAATATAATGTGGATATGGTGATAATATAAATGGAAACTTCTACCTTTGTAAGAATAATATATGTGGCTCTCATCAAGAGCAAAATTGATAATAATAATATAATAATAATAATTTAAAATGGCAAACATAGTGGTGAGAAGATAAAATCATTAATTACTTTTTAACAGCAGTGGTAGTGTTTCAAGGTTGTCTGCTGCCTGCAGATTTGTTAGCTTCTTCATGGAATGTGTCACAAGGGAGGTATTTTTGAAGCAATAACAGAAGTGTGGGAAAAATCTCAGTATGATGCATGAGTGTAATCTCCTCCATGCAGATGTCAATTCCCTGCTTGTTGCTGCTAGGAAGCAAGTGCCAACATATTTTGAATGTTCTTTCCTGCTGGACAGCACACAGGCAAGTCGGAAAGAAATGATGTAACAAGCTAGATGCCATTGATATGTGGTAAGTCTTAGATTTTGGATAAATCTTAGGAGATAAAGCTTGTGGAGCTTGCATTATATCAGCAAGAGACATATGCATCAAAAATCTTTTCAAATAATGAATTGTTTGGACGTGGTATTTAACTACCCTCTGGATTGAACTGTGGAATGTAGCAGCTGATGCTGAGTTTGCACACTGAGTATGGAGCTGAGATATTTTCTCATCACGTCTCTGATGAAGTCTCAAAAATGCAAATCAGAAATGCTATCAAGCACCTTCAAAACGGAATTCAGTTTCAAAAGAAAATGCTGCCCTTTTCCCTAGATCATTTTTCAATAAAAAAGCATGATCATATAAAAACCAAATAAATATTTTCTTCTTTTAATGTCACATAGGATAATTCTGAAATCTATAGAAATTGGCAAAATGAAAATGAAGAGTATTAAATCTTGGGTCAGAAAAAGAAATTTGAAACTCTTCTTAAAGGACAGAAGAATAAATGACAAAAAAAAAGTAGAAGAAAAAATTAGATGATTTTTTAGTAGAGTGTTCAGAATAATATAAACTTCCAAACTAACAGCTCATAGTATAGTTTCTTTTAACCCAAAGGATGATCTTAGCTATTTAATACAATAATTATTCTTTCTGAACAAATAAATATAGAAGAAAATTAGTTTTTTTAAGTATTGTCATTTAATTTCAATTGTGCAAATACTAAGTTAAACATTTTTCCACATGCTGAGAACTTCTATTGACATCCTCTTGAAATAGGAATCTAAGAAGAAGGTTAACAGGATTTTTATCACATTTAAGAAATAGTTCAATAAGCCTTGGGTGTGTAAAATAATTTAATTTCACAAAAACTCTAAAATATTCTTAGTTTCCTAATTTGACACATGTAGGAATGGAAACATTTAGAAATAATGTAGCATTTTCAAACTGTTCATTTGTCCTATATCTAATATTTGGACCAATCTTATTTGTCTCCAAAATCCATCAAACAAAATGTTGCCTGTTGCATGTTTTATAAAGTAAACTATTTTGTATAAATTAGTAGTTTCAATGAATTAGAGATAGAGCAAATATATTTCTGCAAATATATATAATGCACACATACACATATGTACACACACGTATCTATGCTATATTTTGAGTAGACTATTGTGTGTGTGTTTTTTCATCATACCTTTCCAACTTTTCCACTGTTTCCATAACCCCTGTCACTCTCCTGACCACATGATGAATGAGAATTCAAGTTGGATGACAAAAACCTGAATGGTACTATGGGCTAAGCATCACCCTCTTTATTTTTCTGGAGCATGTGGAAAGTGGATGAGATGGTGTACTGAGTATAAATGAGAAAACAAAATATGCAGCGGGCTCTCTATAGTTAGCAAATGTCCGAAAGTGTGCAGAGCTTGGGGAAAACTCTAATACGCTGAGATTCTGAGTTTTACTATCAGTGAAATGCAGACATGCATATTTATTTTAAAAAAAGATTTATTCTCAAGCAAATTCATGCTACTTAATGGATTCAGCTGCAGGATACACAGAGACAAGAGATCCTTTTCAAAATCAATGTTCTATCCCTTATGAGAGATGTAGTCCTAGTGCGATATATTCATTCCCTAAATGTTCATAATTATAATTTTGATTGTATTATTTACACAGTTCAAATTATAATGCCTTAATTTATGATATATTAATAAATCATTTATATGTTTACAAAATTATCTGAAACTATTCAATATAAACAAATACAAATTAAAGTATTAGATAAATGTGATTTATTAGGAAAATTGCTTTTGAGTTATAACAAATTGCATACTTAATATAGAGAAAATAATGAAATATCCTTTAAAACTGCAAGACAGATGTATTCATTACTCATACATAATGTGTTTACTGTAATCACTTATTCACTAATTCAAAACAATTGTATTTAATAGCTACTATTATGTTCTTATTAATGTCTTAGAATTCATTATAGATGAGAAATCATGTACAGAAATTATTACAAAACAAATTAGTATGCTATGAATTCTAAAGAAAATAGGGTTTAGAAGAAACTACACATATGATTAGCTAGCCAATAAAAGAAAACACTAGTCACGAAGAGCTTATGTTCTTTAATTCATGTATTCCCAGGCTTATAGTTATTGCCAAATACATGCTACATACTCTGCAAGGTGTTGAGTATAAAATAGTGAATAAATAATATATAATTCTTATATTAATAATGATTATAATTCATTTGTACATCTACTTGTAAATTTTGCACGTGTGTATGTGTGATTACAAGCGGTGCTGTTATTGTGGTAAAAAAAAAACACCAAAATTTTTGCTTGAAATGAAACTGGATGAATAATTCAGTCTTCATGGTCAGTGAGTAAGATAGTATGTCAGTGTCCATGAGGTTGAAAAGCAGACAAACAGGAAGCAAACTAAATACAAGGCATGTAGGGATGGAGGAAAGCAAAGTAGTAGTTGAGGTTGGAATAAGGCACATTAGAGACATTGTGAGACATCAAAGAGATGTGAAAGAGGTAATATGACAAGGGAAGTTAAGATGAAGGACCGAGATGAGGTTGAGATGAAGGACAGTTGCCATTCTGAAAAATCAAGATTAAAGGATAAGATGACCTGTTTTTAAAAAGTTTCATAAACATTTACATTGTGCTAGTGTCAAGAACTTGAACTTTTATATATATATATAACTTTTTTATTATTATTCATATCTTTTACATTATTGTGTATTCCCTGTAGATTACCCACCACCATTCACCAGTGAACCATCACCATAATCCCTTGTGCTCTTTTCTCCCCCATTTTGAGCCCTTACCCTCCACCTCCCTTGCTGAATATCTCTTTCTTATTTGATTCTCCTATATTCTTGTTATAAGTGAAACCATTCAATATTTTTCTCTTTCTTTCTGACTTTTTTTGCTGAGCATGATCCCCTCTAATTCCATCCATGTTGCTGCAAATTGCATGTGTTTATCTTTTTGATTGCTGAATAGTATTCCATTGTGTATATGTACCACATCTTCTTAATCCAATCATCTACTTTTGGGCATCTGGGTTGTTTCCATATTTTAGCTATTGTGAACAATGTTGCAATGAACATATGGGTGCATGTATCTTTTTGGATTAATGTTTTTGTGTCCTTTGGGTAGTCATAGAAGTAGTATTACTGGGTCGTATGGAAGCTACATCTTTAGCAATTTGAGGAACCACCATACAGCTTTCCATAGTGCTTGGACCAAGAAATTGAACTTTAATTGCAGTGCTGCATTATTACATCTGATGACACTGGGAACTCAGCCTTAAACTTAAGCCTGAAGTTATGCCAGATTTAGATATTGAGCTAAAAGAAGAGACAATAGTAAAAGATAGTGAGGAAGAGCAAATAACTTAGTGTAAGGAATGGGGGTTGGGGAGAGAGAGGATTGAGGAAAGGAGAGAATAAATAATGGATGTGGTGTTATAATTTATAGGGAGGAATGTAATTTATAGGGAAGAAATAAATATGTAAAGTAATATGATATGATATGATATGATATGGATATAATATGATATGATATGTAAAGTAAATATGATAAAGTATAAAAGTTTCCCTTAGCTGTGGTGTCATGGAAATCAGTGGTGACTGGAAGAGTATTTTGGTAGAGTAACAGCAGTTGACAAAGCTCAGTTGAAATGGGATAGACTAACTGGGCTGTAATCAGCTAGGTGCTTTCTGTGGAGAGGACTGCAGAAGAACTTGACTGTGAACCCCATTTAGCATAGGGCACCAACTCTAGCAGATACAGGCCCAAAGATAACAATAGCAATCACCACTACCCCACTGCATTCACCAACAGACCTAATTTGAACAACATACTGCCTTTTCAATAAAAATCCTACATATTTCATTTATCAAAATATATTATCTGTTAAACATTGCATCTGAATATGCATTGATTTTGCATCTTTATTAACATACAAAAATAACTAATGTGTACTATTTCATTGGGAAATAGGATTATGGAAGATAAATGCCTCAATGCAATTAATTCTTATCTATGTAACAAGAATAATTTTCAAATCTTGCATTTTCCATTCAACATATTCCTTCATTTTGTAGAGAAATATGTGAAAACACAGTAGTAGCTCTGTGTTCTTTAGTCATTTTATTTTTTCAAATGAGAGAGTGAATGTTATCAAATAAATAGAAAAATATAAATGCAAGTTATTCATCAATTATATTAGAAAAGGCAAAATGACTCAGTGTTTTATTAGGGAACATATTCTCAATACATTGTGCAAGTAGGATATTTTTATTAAATCAAGTTCACCCTCTGCTTCTGAATTCATACATAATTATATTATTTTTCCAACCACTAAATAACACTATGACAATGATTCTATCATAGTGTGTATTAATCATTTTTGCATAAATAACATAACTCTACTGGAAACTGTTTTGTGTTTTTTTTTAATTTTCATATGTATATTCATTTAAAATATTCTCAATTAGATAAATTCTCATGGTCTTCTGAACAAAGGATTTTGTCAGCATTTCTAAGAAAGTAACACTATCATTAATCATGGTAAAAAGTCATATTCACTAATTATGTCGTAGTCCTATGTCATACATATGATTCATGGCTTTTTTTACAGATTCATATATTTTTGCCTAGAAGAGCTGTGGTATAGGCCAGAAGTGTTGGGGCGAGAGGATTCACCAGAGACAGAGTGGGGAGCAGAACAGGCAGATCTACTGAAATACACTGCTGAGGGGAACAGTGGGGGAGGCAGGAGAGGTCTGCTGCGCCATTTGGGTTAGATTCCTGGCAGGGGATGGAACTCAGGCCTTAGAGCTAATAGTGCTGTGACTGAACCCCTAGGCCACTAGGTTGGCCCCCTATTTGTAATTTCTTTGAATGCTGGTCATATAATTTTCTTGATAAAATTTCTTTTCTCCAAGTGTAGTTTATAATTCCCTCTGTTAGGCAGTTAGGGTAGGGTCAGATCATATTAATCCAAACAGACCCTGAGTATATTGAAGTACTAAGATTAAGCTTTTATGAGGAATAGCTATTGCTGATTTATGAAATTAACACTTTTTGGATCATAACTGAAACCTTAAAAATTTACCCTATCTCCTTGGCAGTCCATGAGCTCTATTTTTTTGTCTCCCCCATTCCCTGAGACTACAGTGCCAAACACTGCTTGGTTTCTTAATTTCTTCACTTCCATGTCTCTATCTTTCCCCACAAGCCACTGAAAAAAGGCACAATACTTCAATTTAAAGCATTGTTGCATAAGGTTTAGCTACTTTCATTGAACTTTCTTTCCTTCTGGGATTTTGTCCCCTTAAATGCTGGCTGACTCGGTAGCTCTAAAAGTCTTCAATTTTTTTTTTAATTGAACTCCACTTTCCCAGTTATTTTTAATTATTCTTCCCTAGATCTGTAACCTCTGAAAACTAATGTTATTTACTAAAAATAAAATCCACTTACCTCTGCCTCATTCAGTTCCACCAATTCAAATATGATGCTGTGTATTTCAATAAAACCCTAACTCTTTTTGATAACATTTTTACATTAACAAAAACAAACAATCTAGAAAACTACAAACACAAATACTCATATATACAAGTTGACTTAATCTTTCCCTCTCCTACAAAAGTATCAGCTCTTGTTCAAAATGGAACAAAATATCCTAATATGTCCTGTTTGCGCAAGGTTGATACAGCACTGGTTAGAAAACAAAATGCCTTTGTGTATTTTTCAGTTCGTGAAAATAATTAGACTCTTCCTAAAAATATTCATGATACATGAATATCATACTTTAGAATTCAGTATGTATATTATGCTTAATGGGGCAGTATCAATTTGGACTAGTCACATTTCAGTGTCTCAGGCACAGGAAGTTAATAATCACCATATTTGAAAGCACAGTTCTATATCTAATATCTTTATAACTAACAAGTATGTATGGTAATAATAATTCATATATATCCTTTTAATATAACCTATATCACTAAAGCACTCGATAAAGAAAAAAAATATAAATAAAAAGGAGAACATTCCATTATTATCAATATACACCATTATATAGATATATCTTTATAAATAATATATATTAATATTATACATAACTTTTTCTTTATTTTCTTCAATATACTTATCCTTATTAGAACTAGGAGACATTGGAAGTTCTCACCAAGTACTTAATATTTATATCTAAGTGCAGTGCAGTTAAGATTTTTTGTAAAATGTTATATTACTAAACTATACAGTCTATAAAGAAATAATTATGATGCAATTGAATGTTATTTATTTAATCAAGTCTCTCATAGATTGTTGCCAAGGAGATAAGCTTCTAGAGCACATAATTCAAGAAAATGTTGTAAAATTTGGGGGAGCATGAACCATGTTATATTCATCTTTTCATCTCAAAAGCACGAGTTTGACTAGAGTGGAGTGAACGATTACATTATTTTTATAAAAATGAAAATATTTATTTCTCAAGTCCTTACTGATACTTCCTAGGAAGTCTTTTTTTTTTTTTTTTCCCTGAGCGGTTGCTGGTAGACAATTTCTGATAGGATGCCTGCATTTGCAGAGATTCTACTGTACATGCATGGGTGGTAATCATATTTTATTATACAATGGTTTCCAAAATGGTCAGAGAAGGCACTAAAATTGTAGTTTAATTTCAGAAACATCATTTGTTTTGGTACATTTGAATCATATAATCTATGTTTCATTTTATACAATGCCAGAAATAGTTTTCACTAAACTACATGATCATTTTTTTCTAAGATATTTAGATTTTCTGCATTAGTAAATTTTATGAGCGGTAGAGAATATGGAAGAGAGACAGATATTGGGGAAGAGGTTTTGAAGAATATTAAAACATAATTATGTGTTATAGATCACTATCAATTAATAGTCAAAGGCAGAATTCCAGGTTTACTTTTTTGAAACATTTATCATTTGTAAAATTAGGAATAAACTAGGAATATGCAAGTGATTATAATACCAACCAGCATTTGAATACAAAGCTAACACTGCTCTTCCTGGTGGCTTTCTAGTTTCATTAAATCACAGGAAATGAGTTTTACAAACAATCCTCCAGATGGGCAAATATTCACATACTACACAACATTTCACAGCTTTATATAAAAAACAGCCTGCAACCATATGCGTATTAGAAATGAGAAAATGAACCTTCAAATATGCACAGGTTGCCATTAAATGTATTTGTTTGAATTTTATGTTTTCTTCCAGTGGTTTCCCTGATGCACCCTACAGTTTTGTCATCTAGAGTGATTAATAGTTATTAACCTTATAAGAGATTAAACCCCTAGACGTAAACAGTGCTTTCTGTGTTGGCAACATGTAATTAAAAATATAGATATAAATATAGATATATAGCTATATATAGGTTTATATTTATACACACATTTGTTTATATTATATATATATATATAAAAATATATATATATATATATGGTTTTGGCCAAAATAAAATTTTTATTTTTCATAACCTACAAAAATTCCCATACCCAGAAATATAAGGATGTAACAGAACCATGTCTAGTTCATAGGTTTCACATGATTTGTAGCTTATTCATTTATGTCAAAAATGAGTGGTATCTGAATATAAAAAATGATATCTATTGGAAATATTTGTAAAAATTAAATGGTTTGATCGCTTGCCTAATCAGAAATAATTTGCTATCTATGTGTTTTGAAAACTCTGTTTCCTAATTGTTAATTACAATTTTAATATAATAGTATACATACCATACATGTAAAAGCATAAATAATGATAGCATAAACACTATCTAGGATTTTCCCTTCCCTTCCGTCCCCCCATTCAGCATGTAATAAGCGCCTAATTTCCTTATGCACATGGTTAATTGCAAATATGTATAAGAGACAGCATATGAGTTTGTTCTTTTCTCCTTTTAGAATGAAATAAAATCTGATGGGGTACATTTAATCTATATAAACGATTTCAACAGCTAGACTATTAACGTTTCTTAAGAGCAGAGCGTTACTTATTTGACTTAGTGCCCACAGGACTTGGAATTCTGCCTGGTATATAATAAACTTTCAAAAACTACTAAAAACTGAGCCCACTGAGTCCATGTGAATTCTGTTATATATCATTAGAAAATCAATTACCATTAAGCTGTAAAATGCACTATTTGCTTATAGAACATCTCCCATACTTTCCCCATAGAAATTATAAAATCATATTTAACTAAATGTCAAGCTGTACACATGATATTATATCACAAGATGTAAAAGTAATAAACAGTTTTGAGTGAGTTTTGCAAGGGATAAACAGTCTATCATCACTGTTAACATTTGTATTTTAAATTCTCAAGAGCATTCTAAGCTACTGTCGAATTTCCTAACTGTATTCTGTAATCACACAGATAATCAACTATCCTTTCCAGGTTCTCTAGACAAATTAAGTCATTAATGCATTTTTTTCTGCCTCGTATCCCCTTAAAAAATTCCCAAGGAGGATGAAATCCCACTAGAGTGTTCTTACTGACATGTAAACTAAATATTTTGAAGTTTCAAGTTTTGTAGTTTTAAAAATATGTTGCATTCTCAGAAAATGAATTTTATAACAAATATCGTTACAGGACAGGGAGAAGGGCACTCCAGAACCCTCAAACCTGCCCATCAAAATAGGTTCTGCCATCCACCGCATCAGGACAAAACATATAAGACCTTAAGTGGAAAAAAAAAAAAAACTTTAATACAATTAGTGTGATAATACAGAAAAGACAAATAATAGTTTCTAAACTAAGCACCCATCACCTCGTGGGCAAAAGTCCACCTGTAACAGGGTGCTCCTCAGGAGAAAGGGGGTGTCCCAGGTTCCCTGTCCCACCCAAGGTAGGGTGGAACTGAGCAGGATATAAGAAGCTGAGAAGAGAGACAGGAAACACATACAGAGGACACACAGAGGAGACACAGAACACAGAAGACAGGAGGAGACGAAAGAAGGATGGAAAGCCAGAAGAGGCCCAAGGAGCAGAGAGACTTGTAAAGAAGCTGCACTGGGCTGGACTGATTGAAATAGATGTGGGTGAGAGACCCATGGCGAAGTTAACGATGGCTGTGTTGATTTTGGTTTTGATTATGTTCTGTTCTGCTCAGAATTGTCTGACTGTTTCTGACCCCTTTGTATGGGTCCCTGCTGAAAGGTATTTTGTTTCCTCCCAGAAATGTCTGGCTGTTTCTGACCCTTATGTGCGGGTCCCTACCAAAAGCTGTTCTAGACTAGTGGCAGGCTTTCGGGACTTGCTTTGGGCCAATCCCATTCAGGTGGACTTTTATAAACAAGGAGTTGGATAACATTGGGTGCTTGACTTAGAAAATATATTCTTTGTCTTCTCTGTCTTTTCTAATTGTATTAAAGTTTCTTTCCACAAAAGGTCCTATATGTTTTGTATTGATGCGGCAGATGGCAGAACCCATTTAGAACAGGGCAGTTTTGGGGGTTTTGGGGGTGCCCTCTCCCTGCCCTGTAACACACCCAAATGGGATTGGCCCAAAGCAAGGCCCAAAAGTCTGCCACGAGTCTAAAACATCTTTCAGCAGGGACCCATAGAAAAGGGTCAGAAACAAACAAGTCTGTGAGGAAAACAGCAAAATCAAAATCAAGATCCATGTTGCCAGTGTTAAGCTCCCCATGGGCCTCTCACCCACATCTGTCTCAATCATTCCAGGCCAGTGCAGCTTCTTCATATGTCTTTCTGTTCCTTGTGCCTCTCTGGCCTCTATCCTGCTTCCTTTCTTCTTCTTTCTCCTCTGTGTTTCTCCTTCTCTCTTCTCCAGCTTCTTATCTCTCCTGCTCAGCTCCACCCTCCCTTGGGTGGGTCAGGGAACCTGGGACACTCCCCTTTCCTGAGGACCACCCTCTTACAATATGAAACTTAAATTTATGTACTAGTTTGCTAATTATGAAATCAAGATAATTAATTTGAGAAAATGAGGCAGAATGTAATCTATCACAATGACCATAAATATTCTAACAAAATACCTTTCTAACCTTGCTGGTTTTCTGTTGATTTAAATCCTTTACATGTAATTAGTATTTATTCACCTACTGACTTAATGCGTAATGATGCAACAGATAATGCTGTTTCACACATTCCAACATGCACTGATTTATTTATTTAAAATAAAAATAGAAAGCTTATTTAGCATATGGTGAATTAAGACTATCGATTTGAGTTATCACTCAGTTCCTGCTTCCCCCAATTTGAGTTTTATTCCTGAGCATTTACTCCACTTCTTCTTGCTTCGCTTCCTAAAGTAACTATAACCAATAACAATCCATTGCCTTTCCATGTTCTTATATTTCTATTTCTTGCAATGAGATAACTGGACTGACTAATCATGCTTAGAAACTTTTTCTACCATGCCTAACCTGAACCAAACATTATCACACAACAGTAATAACTTACAATTGGAAACTATATACCCTAGTTTTTAATCATTTACCATTTACTAGGAAAAAGAAGAATTGAATTTAGACATGCCTTGGTTTCTACTCCTGTAAAATGGTGATCCATTTTTTCTGGTTTGCATGAAAAACAGCAGAACTTTTACATAAAACCTAGACAGTATTTAGCTGGAAAACTTTTTCTGTTTTCAGTTATTTTTGGAGATATTCCTTTCATCTCTCCTTCAGTTCTTCTTAGATATCTTCCATTCTTTGGCACATAGGACCAGAGATTCTATAATAATTCAGGTCACTTAACTCCAAACAAATGACAATTGAGAAGGCTTACACACTCTGCATAGCTAGCCTCAAAATAGAGGTTCAATTTACAAACTGTTAACTGTTTAATGGCAAATTTAAACACACATCAACAGACAGCCTCAACTAATTGAGTCTAAATGGGATAGAGTTCATCTAAATATATATTAAAAAACATTTCAGGTCCTCCCTGGTGCACAGCGGTTAAGCTCTGTGATGTGGCGCTGTCCACAGTGGCAATGCGAGTTTGACTCCCGGCCGGGGATATTCCCATACGGCACAGCAGACCTCTCCTGCCTCACACGCTGCTCCCCTCAGCAGTGTATTTCCGACGATCTGCCTGTTCTGCTCCCCACTCTGGCTCTGGTGAACCCTCTCGCAGCCCCACGCCTCTGGCCTGTGCCCCAGCTTGTATGCATAAATAAATAAATATTTAAAAAATTCATTTAAATATTTTATTAACATTTTTTACTGTTCAGTTTAAAAGTGTACATAGCACATTGCTATGTACTAATTAATGATTTCTTGCCAAATAGATATTTAGAATGGATAAATGACATGTATTAATGAGCCCCTTACATGTAATTTTCTGTTTCTAAATATGACTTTTCCTTTTAAGTAATTTAAGCATCCTTCTTACAATTCTAGTTTAAAAGGCATATTTGTTAATAATTTTTTTCATAGTGGAGAGTAAAACCAGATCTCAGATTTTTTTCAAATCCTATTTTAAATCAGATTGGTCTAGATTTATAGATTTTTTGTAGTAACCCCAAACATTGTTTATTTAAATGTTTCAAATAGAAAAAATTAATATCAATAGGCTCTTCAACCATATCAATATGAAAGTGAACTACACTAGGTATTATTGTCATATCCAAGAATCTTTCATCTCTGCTTTTCCAACCAAACCCACAAATTCTCCCATGTCTGAGGTACATAATGTCTCTCCCCCTACCTACAGCTCCACACAGCAAGGATAGTTTCGTGCCTGCTTCCTTGAGACCAGGACACAAAAGATTTATTATTTTAACTTTCTGGATCCACCTGATGCTTTCAAGTCACACATATTTAAGTTCAATAAATATATGTCACTCATTTGTAAATAAAGAAACAAATAACATTTACTATATGGACAGCAGCCACTGGAAACACATCTGTCCAAAAGCTTACTTGTACTACACTGAAAAATCTGAAACTTGACCACCTTTAGTGGCTATGACTTGACATGGCTATGCTGATGGTCTCCTGGTTTCCCATTGTTGGCATTTATTTAACCCTTTGATGTTTCTTTTTTTAAAATATTTATTTATTTATGCATACAAGCTGGGGTGCAGGCCAGAGGTGTGAGGCGGTGAGAGGGTTCAACAGAGACAGACTGGGGAGCAGAACAGGCAGATCACTGAAATACACTGTGAGGCAGGAGAGGTCTGCTGAGCCACGTGGGAGTCTCCCTGGCTAGGCATCGAACTCGGGCCACAGCTGCTGACAGCTCCACAGCGCTGCACTTAACCAGTTGTGCCACCAGGGAGCCCAAGGAGGGCCTTTGATGTTTCTTTAATATTAAACATCCTAACAAGGATACTTATTAAGCACCCTCTAAATACTTATATTATCCCTTTACTTATTTTCAAGTGTTAGGTGTTTTTCAATTATTTCTGTACTTCACACAGTCTACCAAGTAAATTTTCCAAGGAAGCAACTTAACATGTTTTTCTTTTAACTTCTGGTTTATTGAATCTGATGAACTGCCCCTATTTTATTCTTTTCTTCCTTGGTAACATAGTAAATCCTTAGTTGCAGGGTTCAATTCTATGTGCCATCTTGCCAACAGTGATTTCCAAGGAATGGACATATAATTTTATGTCAGAAAAATGAAAAACTTTTTTTTTTCAACTTTTGCACTTCTTTTTTCCTTGAATAACATAAAGAACAGCCTAGGAGAGTCCCCTTTTCCTCTCAGTTTATACTTCTAAACCCAGGAATGTACATCCCAGTGACCTGGGAAAATGAAGTAAAAACACAAAGAAATAAGAGAAGAGAATAGCAAGAAGTCAGAGAGGAGTATTCAGTTGTGTGTGATTATATGATTATCTTCTCTGGCATATATAACATTCCTGATCTATACAGATTCTTTGAAAAAGATACTGAGTTATCCTTTTATCTGCCTAAGCTAGTTGAAATTCACTCGCAAACCAGTTAACTACCAAACCAATGCTTTATAAAAGCAATGTTACGACAAATGTGAAGGTTACATACTTTGAACATTTTAAGGCGCCCTCCAAATTAGCACCTTTCTCCATGTAAGGTCTGAATCAAATGAAGGGAAAGATAAAAGCAGATAGAGAAATAACCATCTCAGTGATATGACTGATATTGGAAAATATGACATGAGTGTTTGATAACATTAACATTATATCCTAGAACTGGATAAGTTTATGCTCTTGGTTGGAAGCTGTGCTATACCCTAATTATTTCTGAGCAGAGCCTATCTTTGTAAAATTTACAGCATGGAATTACATGTGCTCCAGAGGGCAGTCTAACTCCAGACACATAGGAGGGAAGAAAGTACTTTTCACTCTGTCTCCCAAATACTACAGTAAACAGGTGATTTCTTCTGCCCCACGCAGGAAGCAGGGGCCAGAAGTGCTTACTGGAATCTGCTCCTTCTCAGTGAAGAAGCCATCAAATTGCAGTGTCTTCTTTCCTAACACAAAGTTAGGCATGTGGTATGCGTACTTAAAAATTGGGCTTGGGTGGGGGGGCCTCTCTGGTGGCGCAAGGGGTTAATTCTCAGCACTATGAAGGTATTGCCAGCCACTGCAGCTTGAGTTCGATCCCTGGCCAGGGAGCTAACACACACATGGCGCAGCAGACCTCTCCTGTCTCTCCTGCTGCACCCCTCAGCAGTGTATTTCAGTCACTCCGCCTCTTCTGCTCCCCACTCTGTCTTTGGTGAATCCGCTCACCCCCCACCCACACACCTCTGGCCTAAACCCCAGCTCTTGAATGCATAAATAAATACATATTTTTGTAAAGAATTGGGTTTGATATTCCTAGAAGAAGCACTTAAGAAAAAAAATCGGCCTCCCCGGTGGCGCAGCGGTTAAGGGCTGCGCTGTGGAGCTGTCAGCAGCGGCGACGCGAGTTCGACGCCCGGCCAGGGAGAATCCCACATGGTGCGGCAGACCTCTCCTGCCTTGCCCGCTGCTCCCCTCAGCAGTGTATTTCTGCTCTGCCTGTTCTGCTCCCCGCTCTGGCTCTGGTTTAACCTCTTGCTGCACCATGCCTCTGGCCTGTACCCCAGCTTGTATGTATAAATAAAAAATAAATCTTTAAAAAAAAAAGAAAAAAATCTAAAATGACAGGCACTTCTTTTCTAAAATTTGTTATTATGTAAAACATGACATTTCCTCTGTTTAAATTTCTACTACTTTTTGTAGCCAATGTGTTTGGTGTAATTTAACTAGTTTCTTAGGCATGATTTTGCATACTAATTTTATAAAAATAATTGGAAGCATGAGCTGCAGGATGGGCATGAACAAATTGTAATACAGAAATCAATATTAGTATTTATAAATATAATCAGCGCACTGTCAACAATGCTATTTCAATGATGTTAGGATTCTAGTCTGACTTTTTAATGTCAGGTAATCCTTGGTCATATAATTTCTCTTACCCACTGCAAAGAAATCATACTTCTCCATTATATTCTCTTTTTTTGATATGCACATATAACTAGGACTATAGAATCAATATAAAATGGGATAAGGTGCTAATGCTATGAATTGGAATTTTTTTAAGAGATTCTAAAATAGAATAAGTTTTGCTAGAATTCAAGATGATGGTCACTTTTTCATTGCCAACAGCAAACAGGAGTGAAATCTCATCTCAACATGTGTGCTTTTCTATTTCCCCACTACTTTTTTATCCCTTTGTTAATAATTCCACATGCATACTTTCAACACAATGTTTGAAATTTTGTTGGAGTCAGCAAGTGCAAAATTGAATCTAGAAAAATAATTCACATAAATTTTTCTTACATCTAACAGTCTTCAGGCAAAATTCCTCAGACATGGGACCTCATAGATTCTGAAGAGTATATCTATATTTCAATTTTAGAAACAAGAAATTGAAAATTATATCCTATCATTGCTGGTTATCACTCAGCAGCCAAACAATGAGAAACAGTTATGATTTAAGTCTCAAGTCACTAAGAAGTTCAATTTATTTATGCAAAAGTCACTTGTGGGTTATTGGTGAAATGTGGGTGCAAATAAATTACATTTTAACTATGACATGGGTGTTATAAATCTATGCAAGTAATTCCTAGCTAGGTGGTTAGTCTAGACAATGTGACTAAGTTATTTCAAGAGATGATTTAAAGAAAACATTCCCTTATCCTTTATCTTCATATTGGACATGAATGCTGCAACATTAAAAATTGCCTTCCCAATGAAGATGCTTTATTTAACTTATATTATGAATAAAAATTACCATGGAACATTTCAAATGAATTTTCCTATCATTGTCTTGATTTTTATTTTGTATATATTACATTTATTTGTTGATATTGCATATTTAAGTCACTAGTATTTTCTGGATATAAGGCGAGGAAGGAGCAAATTTATTACAAATCTTAACTTTTCCACTGAATAGAGGATTTTAAGCACCATAGTAAATATTCATATTTAACAAGTTGTCCTAAGTAAAAACAGCCATTCAAATGTAACTTTAATGTAACACTTCATATTATTTTCATTTTAATAACCATTACTGAATAGGCTATTTGAAGGGAATAAAGCAACTTAGTTCAATGATATTCATAAAATGTATATGGAAGCAACAAAAGATCTAGAAAATAATCACAATGCAAGAGCTAGAGGAATTCAATCAGGGCTTCTGACAATCATATTTATTGAAAATTTCAGAGTTGTTTCCTAGAGTTGAGGTACTTCACACAAACTTCATAGTTTCTTTCAAAGGAAAACTTTTATGAAGCAAATAAATAAATGCCAAAAAAACGGAGCCAAATTTGTGTTATGTTCATCTCTACAGTGTTTTGCTATCTAGTAGTTACTAAAGCTGCCTCCTATGAAGCTCTGACATTTTTTTGGCATTCAAAAACACAAATTTAATATATTTACCTTCTGCATGACATCTATGGCTAGGAGCAATGTCAATTATTTCATCTAAGAAAAGATAAATAACCACAAAATAATATATATATAGCACATACATAAATACATGCATGCATATTTCTCATCCATCACTAAAGATTCATTTTTCCTTTAGAAGCAATCATATTAGATTTTAGCTAATGCTCTTACTAAAAGTCAGATTAGGTACTACCCTGATTTCCTCTTCATTGTAATATAGCTTTATTATTAAAGCAAGTAAAAGAAATGATCTTTCTCACCAAGTTTTAAAATATTAGTTTCCATCTTGCCTCAGAATAAGATGTTTTATTCATTGGCAAAATTCCCAGTCCAATAATATAAAGGGAATAAATTATGTACATTTAGATGGCACTTTAGTGGATTCTTAATTAAGAAATGGTAACCATCATCTAAGGGGACACATTTTATTTAGCAAGTAAAAGAACAGACCCATTAACCCCCATGAATTCCAATATTTATCACAAGGGATGAATTTTAAATTACTGTTAATTTTTTTCATTGTGTAAAAATTATAACCTTAGTATATTAAGAATAAAGAATGAATAAAACCTCCCAGATATAAGTATAACAAACGCTTTTAATATTTAAATATAAAATATGAATGTAATCGCATAGCAGGTTTCGTTGTTGAGAAACAATGGTTTTCTAGAATTTTAAAATAATTTAACACATGATAGATTTTAGCAGACATAGTTACCAAACTAGCAAGAATTTCTTTAAAGACATCTGCATCTTTGTAACCAAAACCAGTTATTTGTTGGGCTATTCTGTTATGATGAAGAAATCCCCTAAAATCAGTGAAGTGTATAAAAAAAATATTCTACATATTTTAGAGATAAATATAGGCTTGAGCCTGAACAGAGAGAAAAGAAGAAAACGTGCATTTCTGAATGGGGAAAGAAGAAAGCAGTCAGTAAAATGTTAATATAAGTTTATATCAAGATGGAATGAAAATTTGAGTAGATATTTTGCTAAATAATCATGGGAAAATGTTAACTTGTTAATAACATACACAAAAGTATGAAAACAATAGCAAACATTTCTGGAAATATTAGAAGCAGGAGCTCTTTTTAAACAATATTTTCATGGTTTGTACTCATGGAATAGCCTCTTTTATTAACATCTTTGATGATAATTTAACTGGTGACTTATAGTAGGATGGTTTCCTTTTCTTAGTTGTTTTGGCATTTCATTTTTTGTTTATCACTGCTGAGAAAAGGGCTGTCAGTATCATTGTTTGCATAACTTTTCTTATCAAGTATCCTTCAATATTTTATCTCCATATCTGATATTTTCAGTTTCACTATGTTCTTTTTGGTGTGGATTTATTTTATTTATCCTGTTAAGTGATTAATGTCAGCTTTAAGGTACAATTCACATCTTTTTAAAAATTAGCATAAATCCTATGATTTTATTAGTACTGATATCTTTTTCTTACCACTTACGCAGTTATATCTTAAATAGTCATTAGGAACATATCAATGCCTTGAGAAATAGTTCATTTGTTCCTTAATAGCTTTTTTGTATTATTCATCTCTTTGCCTCTGTGAATTTGTATACATAACATAAACTCTAAATGATTAAAATGTTCAAAAAATGTGTACAGTCTAGAGTTGATAATATGTAGTTTGTTTTTACTTCAGTAATTAGATATTTCATTTTCTGAATACTCAATTATCTTGTTTCATATATGCCTATTTTATATATTTTTATAACTGGTGAGTTATCAAAAGCTACATGGATTTTATCACTTCATCTATGTCTGAAACAATTATTGTATTTACTTTATCTCGAGAGAATTAATCTCCTGCTTTCTGAGTTTGTTAGACTACAGATTACTATTACATTTTAGTCAGAGTTCATTCTGTAACTAGAAGTACAGAATGCTAACAAGATCAGTCTGAAACTTTGAGTTTCTGATTGACTCCTGTTGTGGGGAAACTGAAATCTGTCATGTCAAAATATGCCCTTTGGTGACAGGTTGGTTTCACGGGAAGGACTCTGAAAGCTGAATGGAGAATGTTTTTGAAAAAGATATTTACAATGCAAACTTCTCTATGGAAGGGTGTCTCCCTCATTGGACCAGGAAAACTGAATCTCTTTATCTGTTTTTAATGGAGAAGGTAGAAATTAATTTAGAATAACTTTATTCGTATATTTTGCCACTTATGAACTGTTGGTATGCTTTCTTTTTATTTGACTCCCTTCATATTCTAGTCTACTTCTATTTATTAAGATCTGAAAATTTTGTCATGTTTGTTGTGATAATTTCCATTGGATTTGGTGCTGCCAATTATTTTTAATGTATATGTGGAAAAGGAAATAGATTAAAGGATGCCATTACTGACCTACATTCCTACCTGATTCATTTTATGCAAGCCCTATGTGTCCTTATACTTACTTTTTCTTTTATTTCTTTGTATGTGTACAGCCAATATTCCTTGCACTATATACAATCTGGGAATTTTGTCCTTAAGGCCTTAAGGGCATAAAAGAAGGAACTAGCAAACCTTTAGAATAGGCATAACAATAGCAACCCATATAAAATAAAATAATTACAACAATTATAACCTCCAGATATTTTGGATTGAAGCAGACCTTATGCTTTGCAAACAAAGTTAAAGCAATCTGTGGCATTCCCTGAGAGTACAGGACTTTGCACCGTATTTAGTAGTATTGATCCCTGGCTCCTTTGTTTCTCTGGGCCAGAGAAGTCACAGAGCTTACTTTTGCCTAAGGGCTAGATTTGTGCCCATCTCTCCTCTCTCCTAAAACACTGTGAGTGATAACGATAGACATTGCTCCCACGACTCCCTCTAAAATATCTTTAAGTATATTTCAAGAAAAAAATACCATTCCCCATTATTCAAACTTAATGTCACCCAACAATTATGAGTCATTCATGAAATTTAAGTAGTTTCTATTTTCTAAAGTTTAAAGTTAAAATTGTAACACAACACAGAGTACTTGAAAATAAAACCATCTCCAACACCTTTATCTAATAAAAGAAGTTTCACTCTTGCTTGTATTTTTCACCCATTTGCATCACTATACTTTTTAAAATAATATTAAAAGAGTAAAAGTGAAGATTCCCCATGACAACCTACACTCTATTAGTAAAGCTTATCTTAATATTCTTAGATTTATGAAGTCTATCAAGGCATATTTTATGCCATGATGGCCTTCAGACTTATGGTTCCATGTGAGACCATATTTAACTATATTTTCATATAAAATGACTCTGACTCTCACTCTATGCTGCTTCAATATATTTCAATTCTTGATTTTTGTAGAAAAAATAAAGTCAAATACATACTGATGAAGTAGGTAGTTTTGTTACAGACTGCATAAAGTGTGTGTGGGGGGCATTCAAAGGGTGCCATTTTCCCATCCTCCACTTATATGTAATCACCTTAGACTACAAGTCCCATTATGCCATGAGCTGGACTTCCTGAATAGGGGGCAACTGGGAAAGAGTTAGGAGGATATATAAATAGAGTGACAGACCCTTGGAGGGGTGACACATGTGAGGAGCTACTTGGAGGAAACTTGTAGAGGAAAGACATAGATACTTGGGTAAAAGACACATGGGGAGACTGCTCCTGGTCCTAGGCAGAAACAGTGGCATCTTTTATCTTGATCTTGTGTCAGATTATATGGCACATTTGAAATTTGGGGTATCTCCTCTGTCCCAGCTCTCTGGGACCTATCTCACCCCTTTCTTATAGTTACCCATCAAAAGATACTTTAGACTTGTAGCGAGCTTTTGGGCCTCAGCAGCACTGTGTTAGGCCAAGCCTGTGTGAGTGGACATTTGTCCAGGGTGTATGGGTGTTTTTTTTTTTTTAAAGATTTATTTATTTGTGCATAAAAGTGCAGGGGTGTAGGCCAGAGGTGGGGGGGTAGTGGTGGTGGTGAGAGGATTCACCAGAGATAGAGTGGGGAGCAGAATAGGCAGCTTGAATGAAATACACTATTGAGGGGAGCAGAGAGCAAGACAGAGAGGTCTGCTGTGCCATGTGGTTCAGCTCCCTGGCTGGAGATCAAACTTGTGCCACAGTGGCTGCAATAGCTTCATAATGCTGAGACTTAACTCCGTGTGCCATCAGAGAGGCTCAGGGGATGGGTGATTTTCATAGATTTATTAGTATTATATTTTCTCTCTCTCTCTCTCTCTCTCTCTCTCTCTCTCTCTCGTTTTTTCTCTCTCTCTCTCTCCCCATACTAGTTCTATTAAAGATCTTTCACACTAAGAGTCTACTTCCTTTGCCTTTGCGTGTGCAGATGACTAGACCACCTTTTAGATTATGTACTTCTTAACACTTTGGGATCTCTTGGTAGCCCTCATTCACATTCTGATAATTTAAGAAACCTTGTTTTCCAACTTACAAAATTCTAAAAGAGGAAACAATTAGAATAAGGTTTTTAGGTCCACAAAGCACATATATTTTTCATGCAAATAGATGTAAATATACCATTTAGGTCTTAAAATACACAGGAAAATCTATATTTTTGTTCTATTAGCTGCCTAGGTTAAATACGGCTCATATTATTATACTACCTAATAGACAATTTGTATTGATCAAATAAATTTTTAATCAGAACATTAAATTATCTGCTTCAGACCACAAAGATGTTTGCTAATCATAATCTAATTTTAATAAGCAAAATTTTTTAACATTATACACATAGTATGTTATGTTTAATAAATATATATGTGTATATACATACATTCCCATTTTATTTAATGCATATAGTAGGAAAATTAGGTAAATAAAACTAGCATATTGATAAAATATTTCAAACTTGTGCCTGATTTTCTAGTGTCAAATTACCAATATATATTTCTTTATTTTGGCTGATTGTTTCCCTGGTCTACATTTTTTTTTTTGCTTCAATTTCCTAATTGCCATATCATTGAATTATTGATTAAATTCACCATGTAGAAGAGAAAACTTTCATTTTCAATAATTGTTTAAAATTAAAGATATTTAGTCACTTTTAAAAACAAACATCATTAATTTTGATTTAATAATCATACATGATAATGCTGAAAATCTAGCTTTCGAGAAAAGCTTAAAAATAATACAATATCACTCATAGAATTTCAGGTACTAGCATTTTTGTTCCCTTGTAGGACATGTTTTATTTATATTTACATCTAAATAAACATTCAGTTAATCATATAGTTTCTATATTTTCATAACTTCTGTTTCCCTTAATTTTAAGAACTTCTATAGTATTTCATGATATTAAATCCATAGTTTACTTGACTAATCTCTTCTTATTTCTAAATTGAAACATTTTATTATTACCTTGGAAATTGCCCACACTAGTTGCTTACTTAGAAAATACAATATTCAAAATTTTGATTAGTTCAAAATATATATTTATTGCACTTTGAAGCCATATCATCAAATTTTATTTCTGGTTCTTCTAGGTTTCCAAATAATGAAACAAACATCAGACAAACTGATAAGAGTAAAAGCCAAACATTAATTTATGATATCATGTATACTTCTTGTTACATGGAAGAGACCAACATGCCTGAGTACCTTCACCCACTGCATATGCCATCTGAAATAGCTAGCTAAGACAAGAAAGGTTGGTGGGGGTGGAAGTACGAGAGGTCAGTTAGGGAGGTTATTCAGATAGGTCTTCTTAGGAAAACCCTTAAAAAGAGATGTTATATTGCATATAAATATCAAAAGCAGATTCCACTTAGACTTCAGAGCAGCTTCTATGAAATAAAATTATGTAAAAAAGATGTATTTTGAGGTGACACTTTTTGCCTTCTTACAGAATCAATATGCGATTCTTTTATCAACACAAAATGGAAATAATATTTTATTTGCCTTTGCATAATTTTCAGTAGTAATAGAAGCTGGAAAACAATATGAAAAATTTCACAAGTATCTATTTCAGAGCAACAGACTGAGTTGCTTAGGAATCATACAGAGAATCACCAATAAAACTCTGTAAAACCGAAAGTCTTGATAGATGAAATTGAATGTTCTGGCGTACTCTTCAGATTCCTTACTCCCACCCCCACACTTTTCCCTGAATCACTCATTCTCCCAGTGCTAAAAGCTTGGCAAAAAAAATGCTTTCAGCCAAGTTGCCTTCAGGACTGCCAGGGACTGAAGAGAGTTCTTGTCCAATGTCATTACACTCTCCTTGGAGTGACTCAACTTGAAGATTAGCTGACATGGCAATAAAGGACCAGGTCCTGTCTCCAATTTGATGTGACTCTGAGGAGTCCTTCCAGCTGTAGTATTCTGTTTGGATAAAATATTTCTTATCCGAAAGGATACATGCACCCGCATGTTCATTGCGGCACTGTTCACAATAGCAAAGGTATGGAAGCAACCCAGATGCCCAAAAATAGATGACTGGATCAAGAAGATGTGGTACATATACACAATGGAATACTATTCATCATGGAAAGAAGATAAACACATGCAATTCGCAGCAACATGGATGGACCTAGAGAGGATCATGATCAGTGAAATAAGCCAGCAAGAAAGAGAAAAATATCGAATGGTTTCACTTATAACAGGAATATAGGGGAGCCAAATAAGAAAGCAACATTCAGCAGGGAAGGAGGGGAGGGGTAGGGCTCAAGAGGGGGGGAGAGGGGAGCACGGAGGACTATGGTGATGGCTCCATGGGTGAACAGGTGGTGGGTAACTTATGGGGAACACACAATAATATAAAATATATGAATAACAAAAATAAATAAAATATCTATTAAAAAATAAAATTAAATTAAAAAATAAAAAATATATATATTTCTTATCTTTCAACTTCTGCTTCTGCACTTCCTTAGAGACACTGATTCAGAGTATTTACCAATAAAATCCATGCATGTAAATTTCCATCTCAGTGTCCTCCTGAGAGAAGCCAAATTTCAATGTCTATGGTAATCTTGACAACATCTATAAGGAAAACATGGCAATATTACTATTTTCTTATGTGATGATTCTGAATAGACTGATTAATCCTGAGATAATCTTATTCTTCAATACAAAGGCATTTACTATAAGGGGAAAACAAACAGGACATACTATAGGAAAAAGAAAACTGAATCAGTCCCTGTTTCCTGGGCAAATTTAAAAGAACTGTATACCCTCTGAAGTTTTCCAACTTTATCATAGATTAGCAATTCCAAGAACAACACATGAGGATCTGCTAGAGAGGTTGGAATGAGGAGGAAATTCCTTGGGGCTGACTTTTCTGAAAGGTCAAGTTCACTGAGTCAACTGAAGTGAAAAAGATTACTTAAGATACCCTGACTAGATACAAAACATGCCTCAAATCAGAAGTGACTTGAGGACTTTAAATCTTCATACACTTTAAAAGATCAAAAAATAAATCTCCAATAGAAAAATACAAATAATAGAGACCAGAATTTTGAAAATTTATCCCTCAGGCTTAAGCTTTGAGAAGAAAACTGGTCTCAGGCCAAATACATATGAAGACAGGGAAAATGGTTAGATAATTTATCTGGGAAATACCTAGTTTAGTTAGGACCTTCTATGTTAAAACTAGCAAGCTAGAAAGAAATTATAAGCCAGAAAGTGTGGAGGAAATATAAAAGAAAGGAAAGAGAAACTTAAAAGCCCATAAATATACTTTTTTTAAGATAATAAACTTTCATATCAATAAAGAGAAGGTATACATAATATTCCAACATAAGAAGAAACATGTAATGCAGAACTAAACAATCTAAGGACAAAAGCAAAATTGTTAAAGACATAAATATGAGTAAGAAAAATAGATAATAGCAGAATTCCCTTGTAACCAACTGGAAAAGACTTGGAAAGGTCTCCAAGAAACCACAGGAAAATTAGATGGCATCAATTGAAAGCAAAGTAATTATGAAGTATACACTAAATTGATAGTTAATGGATGGACGATGAATCAACCTGAAGTAGAAAACACACTATAGAAAAATATTTTAAAATATAGCAGAATGTATATTTATTGAAATTAAAGAAGAAATGAAAAGTCTACTAAAAGCAAAAGCCAATTTTCAATAATTAATTGATTACAAACAACACTTTATATATAATATAGCTATTTAAAGAAGTCACAGGAAGTGGGTAAAATTCAATTAAGTGAAAGGGGTGAAATCAGAATGGTTTCATATTTCACCCCAGGAACAATTGTTGACTTCAAGAATAATTTGTCCAAGGCATTGAAGGAACCCAGGCTAGCTGTCACTAGACTATAAAATAAAAATACCACAAACATTTTCCTACTTTACCAGAGGTAACTGCTCACATGGTAACACTCCAGAAACTGCCAGCGCTAGTAACTGCCCTTTTGACAAAATACCACCTCAAGGATGCTGTTCCTGAATATCATGTCTTCCCCACCTATCCCAGCTCACTTATTTTTTTTTTGAAGATTTATTTGTTTATGGATAGAAGAACTGGGGTGTAGGTCAGAGGTATGTGGGGGTGGTGGTGAGAGGAGTCACCAGAGACAGAGTGGGTAGCATAACAGGAGGATCTTCTGAAATACACTGCTGAGGGGAGCAGCAGGTGAGATAGGAGAGAGAGGTCTGCTGCACCATGTGGGAATCTCCCCGGCTGAGTATCGAACTCATGCTGCAGTGGCTGTGGTTAGCTGCATAGTACTGTGCTTAACCCATTGCGCCACCAGGGACACCCCCAGTCACTTATTTTAAGTGCTATACTCCAACAATCCTTTGAGTTTACTGAGAATCTGTTACCTAACTGATGGGGTCTCATTGCTCATGTTCAGAAAGCCACATTCTGAAGCACCACTTATTTCAACAAAGGAAGCCAGTGGAGACCCCATGAATGAATAGCATTTAAACTATCTCTTTGAGTGGTGAGTGAAATAAGATTACATAGGAAAGAAAGGGACTCACGTGTGTGAAGTGTGTGGAGAGGGTTTATTCATTCTCATGTCTGGGAAGGCACTGGCAGTCGAGACTCAAATGGTCACTGGATTTCAATGACCTTTTTGACCTTGGAATAGTTGTTCTCTTTTTTTTTTTGAGTGATTTTCTTTTCTTTTTTTCTTTTTATTGTTATTTATGTCTTTTACATTTTGTATTCCCCTTGGGTAACCCACCACCAATTCACCTGTGATCCATCTCCATGGTCCCTTGTGTTCTTTTCTATTCCATTTTGTGCCCTTTTCCTGCCCTCCCCCTGCGCCCCCTCCCCCCCTCCCGCTGAGTGTCTCTCTCCTATTTGATTTCCTTATAGTCCTGTTATAAGTGAAACCATTTGATATTTTTCTCTTTCTTTCTGGCTTATTTCACTGAGTATGATCCCCTCTAATTCCATCCATGTCGCTGCAAATTGCATGTGTTTATCTTCTTTCCATGATGAATAGTATTCCATTGTGTATATGTACCACATCTTCTTGATCCAATCATGCATTTTTGGACATCTGGGTTGCTTCCATACCTTTGCTATTGTGAACAGTTCCGCAATGAACGTACGGGTGCATGTATCCTTTCGGATTAGTGTTTTTGTGTCCTTTGGGTAAATTCCCAAAAGTGGGATTGCTGGGTCATATGGAAGCTCCAGGTTTAGCAGTTTGAGGAATCGCCATACAGCATTCCATAGTGGTTGGACCAGTTCACATTCCCACCAGCAGTGTAGAAGAGTTCCTTTTTCTCCACATCCTTTCCAGCATTTGTTGTTGCCTGTATTTATGTTATCAGTTTATAATGACCCAGATGCCTTCCAGTCTCATGCTGGCCTCCAGACCTGGTCTAATGGTTTATATCCTTCCCCTTTTATTGCCAGTTGAACTGTATGTGTGTTATTGTAATGTGAATTTCCCCCAGTAGAATCATATGGTATTTTAATTGGCTTGAGTCAAAAGTGCAACCTTTCCACTCAGGTAGAATTTAGCACACTGAGAGTGAAACCTAACATTACACTAATTCATTCTGGAAATCTCAGTTTTTATATTTCACTCAACCAACTTATTAACCACAACAGATTGCCATATTCTGATTACTTAAATGTTAAATTAAGGAAATTACGATATCATCAAGTATGTTAGATTCATTCTTTCCTTAATATTTTTTAAATCATGGAGAATTTTGTATACACTTATGTTTTTTTTTTTAAGATTTATTTATTTATACATACAGCTGGGGTACAGGCCAGAGGTGTGGAGCGGTGAGAGGCTTCACCAGAGACAGAGTGGGGAGCAGAACAGGCAGATCAGAAATACACTGCTGAGGGGCGCAGCGGGCGAGGCAGGAGAGGTCTGCCGCACCATGTGGGATTCTCCCCGGCTGGGCATCGAACTCGCATCGCCGCTGCCAACAGCTCCACAGCCCAGCGCTTAACCGCTGCACCACCAGGGAGGCCCTACACTTACGTTTTTCTTCTCATATTCCAACTTTCACACAAACTAAAATACAGTATCTTGGCTGATCCACATAGCATGAAAGAAAAAACTCTATAGCAAAATTCTCAACATATGTAATACAGTGAGCATTCTACATTTTGATCTACCACTATGTTAGTATGCTAATAGATTTTGTTGCATGGGGTCACTTCACTCAACTTGTAAAGAAAACATTCTAAAATTCATAGAAATTTTTTAGAGCAGCTTAAATAGTGCTTCTTCAAAAACTGTAATCTTCCAGTTCATGAAGTAGGATAATAACCAGCTGTTCTTCATTTCCACTGAGAGCAGAAGACATGGAAATATGTTTGAATCACAGCAGGGGTGATTTAGATTGGACAACAAGGAGGCATACTTGGCAGAAATTCATACTAGACCTTAAAAGAGATTACCAAGGGAGATTTGTAAACTCCTTTTCTACACACATCTTTGCAAATGAATTAGATTCTGTAACTACTGTAATGACCGTGAATTCTTTCCAGTAGGTGAAGGAAGTGAGCAGTGGCATGTGAAAGTGACAATTACCGTATTATTCCACAAGGAGATGATGGGGGTTATTTTGTGGCATTCAGCCCCTTTCTCACTTATATGACCTTCTTTCTTCTCCTTAATATGAACCTATAATGAGTAAATCAGTGCAAACTGGCCATTTTTTCCCTCTCTCACCTTATTCCTTTGTTATGAGAAATAAAGGTCTCTGCCACAATAAAAGAGACAGGATAAGCTAAAGTGATGTCATGTTATTGGATTAATTTCCTCCTTTTTCACTCTTAATGCTAAAAGTCCCCACATATTTTCAATTCTGAATGTTCTATTTTACTTCAAGTACTTGTTAATGCCCTAACATTGTTTTTTTTCACTGTACATACTCTGAGAAAATAATATTAATCAAAAAGGACCTTTACATTCAGAAAATGTGCTCTACTCAAAACATGTGAATGTGTCATGATTAGCATGCCAACACAGCAAAAGGAAAAACGTCAAAGTACTCTTCCTTCATTGCCATGTTCATCTAAGTTATGTTCTCTGGCCTCTTGTAGCATGCATAATAGAAAAAAATAAGATAAAATGGTCTCCCTGCAGATAAATTAGCTATTTATATCCTTTATATAAGGTATTGGGATTGCTCTTTTTGACTGTGGTCTCAGCAGCGCCTCCTCTCTTGTGTGTGTGTCTTTTATAATTATGATTCTTCCTATCAATAGTGTCTCTTTCCTCATCCATTTATCTGAGCTGGAAGTATGACTTCCATTGATCCATGGATCGATGCACAGATAATATTTTGAACATTCCAAAGATAAATGCTCAAGATGTCCAGTAACATCTTTCTTTTTTCCACGTGGAACACTGCTATGAACCACTATATCAAGTCAAGTCACCGCAGGACGAGAAGTCCCGTCAGGAAACACAGTTCACAAACAGCACAACAACCACACAAGTGAGTGACACCTATCAGATCACAGAGCCTCTGTTAAGCTTCTGACTACAGTCCCATGATGCCTACCAGGGAAACTCTCAACGAAGCCACTTATCTGAGCCCAACTCACACTTCTGACCCACAGCAACTCAAACAATTAAAACGCTGTCATTGTAAGTGCTAAGTTTGTGTATCTCTCCTTAAGGTGCAATACATAACTCATAAAGCTATAATGAACATATTGTATACTCAATTTATATTTTAAAGACTAAATTGTAATATGCAACATGCTCTTATTCATGCAAAATAATATGTTCTACTACACAATATCAGTAATAACCAATTACAGGTCCATCATAACATAACAGAAAGGGAAAGAAAGACATACTTAGAGAAGTAAGATGAGTTGAAAAAGTAAAATAGAATCATGCAATGGATTTAATAAAGATTTCTAGGGGACATGTATTCCTTAATAAATAACATCTGATTGTGTAGGTGGCTGATGGGTTTTTATTGATCCAAATATTACATGTGATGTAGAAATTATTTCTTCAAAGAACTGCAGTAGATAGCTCATTCAGTAAGTATTTTATTTTTTCTTTTTTTACAAAAAAATTATAGTGCCTCCCTGGTGGCCCAGGGGTTAAGTCTCGGCACTATCTCCTCTACTGCTGGAGTTTGATCCCAGGCCAGGGAGCTAACTCAATATGGCAAGCAGACATCTCCTGTCTCGCCAACTGCTCCCCTCAGCAGTGTATTTCAGTAGATCCTCCTGTTCTTCTCACTCCTTCTCTGGTGAATCCTCTCACTGCCACCCCCACACACCTCTGGCCTACACCCCAGTTCTTCTCTGCATAAGTAAATAAATCTCTTAAAAATACTTGTCAAAAAAGTGATAGAGCTGTCAAGGGTCCTTCCTTGCTTTTTATTATCCTACTTTTCACTACTAAAATATATCAAATTATTCCACATAGTTTTTCTTTTTTATGGTGATGATTTGGAATCATGAAATAGAAAGTTTAAAAGGAAAAAAAACAAATAATTTTGAATTATTTTTTGGAAGGGTAATATGAGAAGTCCTCATTTAAAATTCAATGAGTCACTTATAATGCTATTGATATGTCAACATTTTATGGCTTTCTCTTTTTACACACACATAAACATTATTACTTTGTAAAAATCCCCAAATATTTTAAATCTCTTTTTTGTTGTTTTTGTTGGAGAGATAGATTCAGATAAGTACTTCAGAGTAGTAGTTTAGATTTAGAGGTCTGTACCTATGTTAGAACCAAGCTATTAGTTGATAATTTTTTTTCTACTAGAAATGAGAAAAATATAAAACATGAAATTAACTGTCTACTCTGGTATGTTGTGTTCTTTCTTACTTTATTTCATTACTTTTGAAACTAATTACATATTTCAGTCAAAACAGTATTTTAAAATCTTTCAGTTATTTGACTTTAAATCAAATTTAGGAAACATGACTTTAATTATCAATGACCAATTTTATATTCTCAGTTTTATCAGATAGAGAAGAGAAATATATTTTCCAATATAAACTCTGCTTTCAGCTACAAAATTCTTTGACAGCATGATTGAGTAACTTTTTTGACACATCCTGTACCTTGAAAAATAACCTTTATAATCTTCTTGAGTTTTGAGATAACAAGATCTTTCTGCAAAACAGACAGTGAGGAAATAATCAGGGTGGCTGGCTCTGGCTTGTTCCCCCTATTTTATCAGCTCTCTGCTCTTGCTGTCCTTGTTGACCTCCAGTGTAGAAACTGAAGAGCATCTTAAAGCTTTTATTATGCATCGATTAGAAAATAAGCAAAAGATTAGCAGGAAAATTAAATCCTAAATGCACACTTCCATTTTCATATACCTTTACAGTTTACTAATTAATTGTGTTTAATAACAAGTATGAATGCAATTATTGGCGATTGACTTGACATTTATGTCTTCAGAGTATTTAAAATTAGAGAACAAAGTCAACATAAGGAAGAATTGCTAATAATAAATATGGATAGCTATGAAGAATTTCACTTGGTGGTTATATGTTTTTTTTTTTTCAGTTTTATAGACACTATCAGATGTAGCTTTAAAAAAAATCCCAAAATATCTTATTATGCTCATACTTTTTTTTAAGTTCCAGAATTTGATAATTTTGTGATCACTCAATAAATAGGATTGAGGGTAAAAAGAGGATCTAATAGTCATTTAGTCATAAGTTTAAGATTTAAAAATTGAGATATAAATTATTTTAACTGCACATTATTTAATTTGATTCATCAGTAAGTCCTTTCAAATGCATAAACTATCTATGAATCTTAAACGTGATAAAAGTAGAATCAACTACAGACATGTACACAATGTACATGTGAAAGCACAGCTACATGTTATTGTGCGTTTTATACCTGCATATAATTATTAATATATTTTCAAATAATCACGACTGAGATTGACACTCTGAAATTTGCAGCCTGCAAAAGTATAGCTTTATTTTACAAATTTTACAAATAAAGGTAAATTCCTGGCATCAATTTTAAATAAGTAAGTCTTAAATGTTGATGATGATAACACAGATAGCAGATATGAACTAGGTTATAATTCAGATGCAAAATCTTATGTAAAGTTGCAAGAATGAGGACAATAACACCAACAAACCTCTCGTCATCCCATTGCTGTCTTTGACTCAGTAAAGCTGTACTGCAATGTTTCAATTACTTAGGACAAAACCTAAGTTGATGTTTGTCACCTCTCTTTCTATCACACCTTTTATCCATATCATGAAAAAATTCCTGACTTCTATGCTTTCAAAATCCAACTTTTACTTTGTTTACTACTTCCAGTGTCACCACAGGGTGGCATATTAAAAGGCAAATGGGAGTAAGCAGGTGAAAATACAAAAGGCTTTCTCAATATTTACTAAAAAGAACAAAACTATGCATATATATTCTTGTTCTCAGAAATTATTTTACCGCATCCCTCTCCATCTCAAAAACATACTTATTTGACAGTAGCAATATTTTGAAAAATGCTAGCATATTTTTCCTAGTAATAATTTATCTCAAATATCCTTTAAGAGAATACTGAAGATTTATATTATTATTTTTTAATGATGAAAACATTAAGTTTATTTTTAGATGAAATACTGTTTTTCTATTTATTGACAAATGTCGAAAAAGCACCTGCAAATTACAATTGCTTTTATATTCCTTTTAAAATCATATTTAAACACGTGCTGTTTTTTCTTTTTTTTTAAGATTTATTTATGTACACAAGCTGGGTTGTAGACCAGAGTTGTGGAGTGGTGAGAGGATTCACCAGAGACAGAGTGGGGAGCAGAACAGGCAAATCTACTGAAGTACACTGCTGAGGGGAGCAGTTGGCGAGGCAGGAGAGGTCTGCTGCATCACGTGGGAATCTCCCTGGCTGGGTAGCGAACTTGTGCTGCAGTGGCTCTGGATAGCTTCATAGCCCTGCACTTAACCCATTGTGCCACCAGTGAGGTCCACGTTTTTTCTATTGTTTAAAATTATGAGCCAATAACATTCCAAAATTTAATTAAAGTCATGTTGGCAGAATGTCAGTACAGGCCATGAAATCTTCAGAAATGCAATGTGTGTGTTGCCTTAAAAGCTGTGATGCTGATATTTTCATACCTAGCTTCACATAACAGTAAAAATAACAAATATTTATGATAAATATGATGATCTTCAGTAAGTACTTAGATTTTTGGCCAGAAAAATGTGTGATGACTTTTCTTACTATTTTCAGTAAAATAGCAGCAGAAGTCATATAATATTAACCAAATATTATATAAATATGCATTATAAATAAATTTACTACACATGGATTATAGTTATGATTTTAACTATAAATTTGGTAAATTTAAGATCATTTTTACTTTCAAACTGGCAGTTGGACATTACAACACATGAATACCTTTGTCTCTTTAAAATCCATGACTAATATAAAAATACTGCTTTAGTAAGTAGGCCCATGTATTATAAAATATACAACAATTTCATGGCACTGATTTATATTTGGAAATAATTGGGAATTGGAGTAATTCCAAGGCTTTGCGTAGGAAATCTTTACTTCTGTGGAAAGCCCTCTTTCTGCTGTTAGTTGAAATGATCAAATTGAAATATCATGACTATATTGAATTTATAAAAAATATTCAAATAGACAAAATATATCATAAGTCTAGTATAGATGCCTAAATTATTGCTAAGAAATTCAGTATAGAACGACAAATCTTTCTCTTGGGAGAAAAAAAAACTGTCAGTTTAAATATTTGCTTCGTTGAAGTTCTACTAGATTGAGGGACAGTTTTATATCAAGCATGTATAAATGTATAATCAAATTTCCTTGAACTCCCCATGAGCCTCAGGTATCTTCAAATGATTTAGTCAGTACTTGGCTGGGTGACAGATGTTAGCATCAGTGGACCATATGGCATTATTAGTATCTACAAATAGAAAACAGAATAATACAAATTCTGCACTGAGCACCAATCCTTGAAGTTCTAACGTCATGATACTGGCTTGGAAGAGAAGTTATTTAAAGTAATGTTTTGTTTTGAAACTCACTATACGAGGAATGTACTTTTTGTTTAATAAGACTATTTTTAAAATGTTTATAAACATTTGATATAAAGTATAGAGAATTAGTCCTGCATGGATATAATTATATTCGTAAAACAAAAAGTTACCCCAACAATCTGGAATCACACACATACGCACACACACTGGTGTTTCCTTAATGTACTTTTTAAAAATTTGAGCACAACTGTTTTGAGAACTATAAATGGGAGACAGAACATCTGATGCTGGAATTGTGCCTTCATGTGGGACACAGACATAGAGTTTATTCTCTCACTTAAGAGTTCCTGCCATAGCAGTAATCTTTGGAATCCAACAGGAAAATATTCTCAGAAAAGATTTTCTCTGGTATGTGACCTAATTTATAAGTATGAACTGTTTAATAAAAGACAGTATGTGTTTTATTTTTCCCTTAAGCCAAATGTCTCAAATTTTTTATAAATTTTAAATTCCACAAATATATGCCCATGTCCTGGAGTACATCATCACATTTGATATCACCACAAATCAAATTTAATAAATGATATTTTCTTTCCTGCCAAATGTGAAGAAATTGGAGACATGAATCATTTGATTTTCTTTCCAGGGATCTTTGAAAGTTAAGTGAGGTGAAGAAATTTTCTTTGCTCTTTTTCTGGAATTGAAATATCCTCTGTGTGCTTCTACTCCATCTCTCCAATTGAATTTTATTTATTATCTAATTCCTTCATATGAAGAGTTCTTTGCAACAATGGATTTGTTTTTTGACTCTAAGACACTAACACTTGAGTGTTTTAAGTTTTGTTTGGGGGCCCGGGGAGGGTGATATGAACCTAGGCTCTCCATATTGTGCAGCCACATAAATGTCATTGCAGATATGGAGAATCCTTAAAAAGAAGGCTAGGATTAAAACGAGGTGATCCATTAAAAACGGAATTTATCAACCAGAAAGTTCTATTTGTTGTAATCTTTTTAATTAATTTGATGCATGTATGATGCTTTCAATGTTTAAAATTCAGATGTTGAAAGAATGTATTTATGATACTAGTTATAGCACCTCAATCACTAAAACAGGATAAAAATGTTAAAATAGGGGTCTCCCTGGTGAGGCAATGGCTTAAGTCGCAGCACTATGAAGTTATCTCCAGCTACTGCCGCACAAGTTCAATACCAGGCCAGAGAGCTTCCCACATGGCGCAGCAGACCTCTCCTGCCTCTCACACTGCTCCCCTCAGCAGTGTATTTCAGTAGATCTGTCTATTGTCCTCTCCACTCTTGTCTTTGTTGAATCCTCGTACCTCCTTCACTTCTGGCCTACACCCCAGTTCTTGAATGCATACATAAATAAATCTTAAAAACATGTTGAAATAATATTGCCTAAAATATAGTTTAAAATGTTATTTAAATACATTGAGAATTAAATCTTAGTATTACTAAAGTATAATTTGGCTTTAAAATATATAATCATATTTAATTAGAGTTTGCCATGTGTTCTTGAACATTTTCAGGAGAGATTTTCAGTTTTATTTGTGTTCTAAGGAATATGAAATTGTCACAAACTCATAAGAGTACACTTATTTAACCTTGAAGAAAGGACACTTTGACCTGGTCCTTTACACGATCACATGCGTGTTCAGTTTCAAAAAGGTTGTTCAAGAGAACAATAATGACTATTCAGAAGAATCTTGAGTCATGATGCAAATTACGTGTTGATAATCTCTTCTGCTAATAACGCCAGATGTTTTATACTAATATTCTCCCTTCTTGAACTTTTTTGATTAACTTTCATTAGTTTACTAGGTGTCTAAGAAATATTTTTTAATTGTATGTATCTGATAGATCTACAAACTTCTTGTATCCAGCAGTCAATTTCTTTTACTTCCATTCATGAAACAAAACATGTTTCATTTTATGCTGTTAAGCCTCACTTTTCTCGCTCTGAGGATGTTACTCCAATTGCTTTCTAGCATTTACATAGCTGCAAATGACCAACAATCATGACTTCATCTTTTTCCTTTAAGTAATTACTTTAAAATTACTCTAAATGTATATTTAAAGGGTTATATTTCCAATTTTCATTATATAATGCATGAAAAAGAAAAAAAATTGATGACAAACTATAACATTCTATCTTATTTCTCTATTCTAAGGCTTCCTAAATATTTTAGAACATTTTAGTCTTTTTTTCTTACCTTTAACTTTGGGATTAAAATACTATGTGTTTTTTAGATGTATGTAATTTATAGATGTAACTCAAATTTATCAAGAAACTTTAGGGATCCAACAATTCCATTATTACCTGTATATCATTGCCAACTTTCAGAAACTTTTGATATATAATTTAGTTTTGTTGTTGATTCTTGTATTGTTACAGGGCAGGGAGAGGGGCACCCCAAAACATCTTTAAGCAACATACCATAAAGAACTGTGAAGGTGTGGTATTTTAGGTTATTTACAGACTAATAAATTGCCTTGCAACTAATTTAGAGATAACTTTGTTACAGGCCAGGAAAATGTATCAGTCCTTGTAATGACAGTGGCCCCTGACATATTATGCGTCTTTATTGGGATACTAATGTATTTAAAACAGAGCTTTTGAAATATTACGTTAACTCACGACAAAAAAGTTACCTTACTGTAGCAGATACAGTTAGATCTCAGTTTTAATTCATTTTATTTTGTTAGTGAGTAGGGTGAGGGGCACCCAGGACCCCCAAACCTGCCTGGTCTAAATGCGTTCTGCCATCCACTAAATAAAGACAAACATACTCTTAGTATCTAACCTTCAACAGAAAAAAATATATACAATCAGTGTACAATAGAGAGAAGAGAAAGAATATAGTTAAATAGTTTCCCATGAAACAGCCGTTGAAATCCTCTTCTGGATAAATGCCAGCCAAACAGAGTTGGCCAAACCAGGGCCACTGAGGCCCAAAAGCCTGCCCAAGTCTAAGGTATCCTCTAGTGCAAAAACATAGGGAAGGGGCCGAAGGAGCTAGAGAAGTCTGCAAGGAAAAGAGCAAAATCAAAATACAAATCAAGATAAAGTTTTCCATTTTCTCCTCCCCATGGGTCTCTCACCCACGTCTCTATCTCTTCCAAACGTCTCCTTCCACGTCCCCCGAGTCCCCGATGCAAGTGTAAAGCCACGAAGCAAGTGTGGCTGCTGCTTCATATGTCTCTCTGCTCCCTGTGCCTCCCCCAGTTCTCCTCCCTGTCTTCCTCTTTTCAAGTCCTTTTCCCGGGCCTTTCTGGCTTCTCCCTGTGAGTCAGCTCCACCTTGGGTGGGGCAGAGCACCTGGAACGTCTCCTTTCTTTTTTTTTTTTAAAGATTTATTTTTTATTTTTTTATTATTTTTATTTATACATACAAGCTGGGGTACAGGCCAGAGGCGTGGGGCGGCGAGAGGGTTCACCAGAGACAGAGTGGGGAGCAGAACAGGCAGATCAGAAATACACTGCTGAGGGGAGCAGCGGGCGAGGCAGGAGAGGTCTGCCGCGCCATGTGGGATTCTCCCTGGCCGGGCGTCGAACTCGCGGCGCTGCTGCCGACAGCTCCACAGTGCAGCACATAACCGCTGCGCCACCGGGGAGGCCCATGGAAGATCTCCATGGGATTGCACTGTTACAATTTCAGAAAAGCTGAATGGAATAGCTGAATTTGGTTTACTCTCATCTACATGATTTGTAGAAATATAACCTTGACATGCTTGCTTATGACCTACCAGAAAGAACAATGGAAGGCTTAAGAAGCCTTTTCTGTGAAGTACACTAGCTCAAGTTCACCAATGCACTGCAAAAATAGGCAGCTAGGCCAACCTTAAGGGAGAAAGAAGAAAAAGCTGCTGCGCTTATACTTTCTGACCAAAAGAGGAGTCAGCCAGGGGTTAGTGACTCAGTCTGATGCGGAGCCAGTACAAAACATATTAACCCCCAGAGGAGTCTCACACTATTTGAGACAGCCTGGGTAACAGAAATCACAAGCAGGTATGATGAGATACCCCACCTCCTGTTTTACTAAGGGAATTGAATAGAGGGAGACGCTAGACCGAATTGCTCACTAGCCTATTTGAGCATCCTGTGCAAACGATTTGGCCCGCCATACTGACCTAAGTGCCATGGTAGACACAAAAGCACTGAGTGTTGGCTGATGATTATTTCACAATCTCCTGGAACCTGTACGCACAGTTTGAATGTGACTCATCTGTCCACTCAGAGCACAGCCTGACTGGGCCAAGCTATGTCACTGCCCATCCCCGCTGCACCCTGGCTCTGCCCTTTAAATGGCTTCTCCTAAGCCTCTTTCCAGAGGAATAGCTCTCCATCCCATCACTAGCTCCTTCATTCATGAGCCTCAAATAAAGCCTTGCCTGGATCAGGTGAAAGTTTCTGGAGAACATGAGCATTACTGAATCATGCTGAGCTGCCTGGCCCTCTCTTTAAACAGTCCCTAGTTTACTATTTCTAGGGCCAAACCTTTTGACATCCAGGGGTCTGTCCTTTTCAGACAGTGAAGAGTATGTGGGATTTAGAAGTGAATTTAACAAACTATACTACTTTTTAATATGGCGTTTTTTATTTCTTAGAAAACACACTCAGCTCTTTAAAAACCAAGGAAGAATAACAAGAAAAAATATGCTTTTTGTATTCCTCATTTTTTTCTACTCTAAAAAAGTGAAGTATTTTTGTTGCCTTACTCAAAGCGGGGAGTCATTGAGAATGTTGCAAGGAAGACAGCAGGTGTTTGTTATGGGACCTAAGAGTAAAGAAATGGAGGACGTGGCCAGGTTAGACTTGTGGGGTTACTTCCCCCAAAGGGACATACAGAAGATTCTCCAGGTTCAGATTAGGTTTCTCCTCATCTGGGTGTGTGAGCTAGAGATCAATTAAGGTGCTGGTTGCCTCAAGAGGTCTATTAACATTCCTTAAAGAATGCAGACACTTTTTGCTGAAAGCAATGAGAACTCTGAAAGCTAAGAAGACTTTTCTGGCCCAATTCCTTCACCCCTCCCTAATTAACACAGAGATCACTGTCTAACCTTTTATGACCTCAAAGACTGTGGGTGGGGTAGGGTCTTCTAGGCTGACCAGTAAACAAGAGCTCTCTAAGCATCTCATCTTTGGTCTCATAGTAGATATGAGGTCTCATCTATCATGGGGAGTCTCCCCACCCCTATCTCTTTGATGCCCCAGATCTCAAAATGCAGGACTACCATTCCTGGTCTTCTCCATTACGCTTTAGATTTACAGCCATGTGAGCTTTGCATATGCATGTTGTTAAATTGATTGTTTTGGCTTTGCTGGCCTGCCAGGTGCTGTTTTGATTACTCCTCCAGCCCAAGCAAAAGCCAGAGTGGTACAGGATGGTTTACTTGCATCCAAGAGACCAGATCAGAAAAGAGGTGACGCTGTTGTTCCTGCCTTGAGTCTCAACCTTTAAATCCAAGAAAAGAAACAATATTACCCAGGAAACAGACTCTGAGGTAAGCCTAAAACCTGCCACTTCCATGGAGAGGGCTCTGTCCATGACCCAAGTTCCAGCTGAAGCTCATCCTAACTCTGGGCCTCTCCCCCTCGGTCACTGAAGCACGTGGCTGAGGCACATTCCTTGTCTGTGCTTGCACAGAGACTACGGTGTTTGTTTCAACATTCCCATTGCCCTCTGATACCAAATATTGTCTGTAACCTTTTAAGCCTTTGATAGTCCTCTCAGAGCTATAAATTTGTTTTCTCTGAACTATAAATTTATTTTCAGATAAATACCAAAACAAAACCTCTCTCTAAATCAAAACAAAATAGGGCAGTGTCAAACAAAAACATCCCACAGAATCCAGCAGTCTTTTAAAAATCACTCCATAGACGACATGAACATGATCAGAAGTAAAAGTTATTTTCTTGCTTCATTGCTAGACTCCCCCATCATCAGTCTGTTGGGGGAACAGTATTCCCCGATTGAACTCCACCCACTAATGTTTTATGCACTCCACTCCACCTCCCCACCCTTCCCCCCTTTCAATCCAAAGACGGCTCAGGCACCAAGGAATCTGTGTGACTTTTGACCTCTTGAAAGGGGGATTGCTGGACACTAAGGGTTAAGCAGCCATGCTTGTTATAAACTAAGCTCTCGTGGGTCTGTGGGGTCTCTCTCTCTCTCTCTCTCTCTCTCTCTCTCTCTCTCTCTCTCTCTCTCTCTCTCTCTCTCTCTCTCTCTCTCTCTCTCTCTCTCCTTCCGCTCCCCATCTTTTCCAGCCCCTTGTAAATAAACATTTTAGTGACCTTTTCTGTGTTCTTGCCCTAGGTTATTGTCCTGTTTTGTTTTGTTTTTTTCTTTTTTTTAAAGCATAGGTGGTTGGGAACTCACACCCAGACGATCTTATTTCCCTTTGGGGTGGCCCTGTTACAAGTCCACAGATGTTTAATGTTAGAGCCCAGGGTGAGGAAGTGCAATCCTGCTCCACCCCGATTCTGTCTGGTGCCTCATTCCATGTCACCCCACTTTGTTGCATTTTCCTCATTCTCCTTCTTTTAAATAACTTTGAAATATGTTTTAATGTATATAAGCATTTAAAATTCATCCTGACTTTTTTTTTCTGATAAACTAAGGTTAAAAGATATTTTAAAATACAAATCAATAATATCAAGAATAGCAGTATTTTCAATACAGGTCTAGATAATGTAACTATATAGATGAAATTTTATGAAAATGTTGGCTATAACAGCTGAATGTTAAGGAACATTCTTCTAACATGGGTACCTCATTAATTTTATTTTAAATACAATATCATCATAAGGCTAGTAATATTTTTGCACTTTTAGAAAGATCAGAGAATGATCCTTAATCACTTTTACCTATATGCATTAAATTTGATCAGCCACACAAATAGCCACAGAGTGAATCATTGCAATATTTCCAAAATATCGTGGGCTTGCTGTATTTGGTAAAAAGAAAAAAAAAATAGTCACTCAGCTGTCCTTTACAGAGAATAAAATTTGCAGGGGGCAATAAAGTTTTAACAAAACCAAGGCAGTTAAATGTATTTCCTGAGTTGATGTTAAGGTGTTTTCAGTAGTTAAGACAATACGAAATACTTTGTGTATAAAAATAAAGACGGTAGCGATTTTTCAAAAGACAGGAATGTAAACAACTGATGTAGATAAGTCCAGAATGGATGACTATGAAGAAACTTGCATTTCTGGAGATATCTTAGAGAGATGGTAAGTATGAAAAAACATGAATATGGTTCTTGTGAATGTGAATGCAGTCTTCCACATGTCATATGATCATAATATAGAGTTTCCACCTAAAAATAGTAATATATGTAATGGTGTCTGCCTCACTATATCATGTAATGTTATTTGGATATGCAAAAGCCAAATGTTGGTGGGTTTCCTGTAACATCAGACCTTTATTTCGATAGTGTTAGTTTTTAAATGAAAATAAAGCAACAACAACTGAAAACTAACACTGATAATTTAGACTAGAAAGAAAGAGAATATCTCCCTAGGAGCACATTTTAATGCTTTTTCATCAGATTAAAGTCTTAATCCAATTACCATGATTGCAGTTTGTAGTTTCTCAGTGAGAAAACTGATAAAACAGAAGTCAACTGTTAAAGAGTAATTTGATGAGGGTGAGGAGAAAATATGTATTCAGAAGGAATGTAAATAAATGTATCTCTGCGATTTTATGTACACGTTGGAAATAAAGTGTCTTTGAAGACAATCTTTGTCAATTCGTAAATGTACCTATGTACTCAAGCATCTTTAATGGACAATATTCCCTGCTCATCTCTGGTTTCACATTCCAGCGATTCAGTTACCCACAGTCATAGGTCAACTGTGTCCTGAAAATATTACACATGGTAAAATATTAACAGAGAGAGACTGTGAGCAAAGGAGACCACATTCATGTAATTTTTATTACAGAATATTTTTATAATTGTCCTATTTTACTTTTAGTTATTGTTGTTAATCTTACAGTGCCTAATTTATAAATTAAAGTTTATTATAGGTATGTATATATAGAAAATATATGGAGTATATTTAGGTTTCAGTACTTTCTGATTTCAGGTACCCGCTGGGGGTCTTGGAACATATCCCCTGCAGATAAAGGGGGGGCTACTGGAGCAGAAAGTAGACATATGAAAAATCTTATGCTGAGTAGAAAAAGAGAAAGAGACTTTGGTATTCTGAAACAGACAAAATCAACATGACCATTCATTTTATATTATCATACTGGCATTAGCATACCAAGATCAGAAATCTTGGGAGTTCCTATTCCCAGGTTTATATACTAGCATTCCAAAAAAATCTGAAAGCATATATTAACTTTGTTATATGTTATTGATGTTCTTAACTATGTTGCTAATTAAGTGAAATGAGAATTCTCCATTCCTTCCTACAAATTGGGTCTTACTTCTCATTGTAATTTACATGATAATACCTACCATTGAGTTTGAGTATCTGTATAGTTATTCAGAATTCTCTTCTTATCAATTGTCTATATATAGCCCTAAGTCAATTATTGGGTTTACTTTTATTTTGTATTAATTTGAAGTTTTAGTAAAAATTAGATCGCGATCCTCTGCCAGTGTTAGACATCACAAATAAATTCTTTCAATCCGATGAGTATGCTTTGTCTATGTGTAGCAATGAAACTTGATAGAAAGTATTTCTTCTCTGATTTATGATGCCATTTTTAATGAAACGGCAATATTAAAACAATAAAAACAGTGAGATGTAGTTTTACACATATTTTACTGGTAAAATTTTAAAACAAAATATACCAAGTGTCAGTGAGGATTAATGAAAACAAATACGTTGCATTGGATAGGGAACTTTATACTCGTTCAGTCATTTTGGAAAGCATCTGCATTTTTTTTTCATTAAATTAAATACACAAATATTCTTTGACCATAAAATGGATTTGAATATTTATTTCTTAGCAGTTGTGGAAGGTTTCTCAAGGGGAAGTAATATACTCTATTTAAGTATGTGACTAATAGACACACTTAACACCATAGATCACTAAGAAGGATAATGAGCATATTATTTATTTTTATATTTTTTATTTTTTAATTTTCATTTTGTTTTATATATATTTCACATCATTCTTCCTTTTTAAACAGTGCATGGTTTTATTAAATGTTATTTGAAAAATTATAAATACTGGGCCTCCCCGGTGGCGCAGCGGTTAAGCGCTGAGCTGTGGAGCTGTTGGCAGTGGCAACGCGAGTTCGACGCCCAGTGAGGGAGAATCCTACATTGCGCGGCAAACCTCTCCTGCCTCGCCCGCTGCTCCCCTCAGCAGTGTATTTCTGATCTGCCTGTTCTGCTCCCCGCTCTGTCTCTGGTGAACCCTCTCGCCGCCCCACGCCTCTGGCCTGTACCCCAACTTGTATGTATAAATAAAAAATAAATCTTTAAAAAAAAAAAAAGAAAAATTGTATATAATCTTTCTAGGATACACATCTCTAAGGACATAAGTTAAATATTATTAAATATGTAAAAATGGCAATTATGAAAATATTGATATGTGAATGAGGATCAAGTGACATTGGTAAGATTAAAAAAAAAAAACTAGAGGGGAAATTTATTAAGGTGAAATTAGTGTGGGAAGATCTCTTTGCATTAGAATTTCCCTATTGAATTAAGGGTGCCTTGGTGGGAATTGTGTGGTGACATACCTGAGGACATTTGAATCTACACCCCTGAATTACATATAATGTTATAAACCAATGTTGCCTCAAAAATATTAAAAAAAAAAATAAAGAATTTCCCTATAGTTGCCTCCTGCCTTCCACATACCAAATAGTAATATTAAAGAAAAGAACAGAAAAGCCTAGGTGATTAGAAATCTAGAATAATATTACTACAAAAATATAACCAAACAGAATGAATGAAGTGATAATATATTTAGTATTAGTATTAAGATATGGATTTGTGATTTATTTGGAAAAAAGAGGATGCCAGAAAAAGTACAAATATTTAAGGAAAACAAGAATTCTGAGATAAAATCATGTGTTTACCCATGATCATATGAAATATTTCTAATGAAACATTATTCAGAGTTATTTTGCTTAAAAGACGCTAATTTAATTCAAAACCAGCAAAGGCCCAGTGATTAGCTAACCTAGTAGAGTGATCATCTTATTATTATTTTTTACTATAGTATCTGGGGTAATCCTATATTTCCTCTAATAACAAAGAATTGTTTATTTTCTTTGGTGGTATCGTTTTCCTCTCTACCTATGCTTTCTGAAGAATAGAAATTTTACTCTTTAGTAGGCCCAGTAATCCAGAGGACAATTAGAAGAGACAATCAGAGACAATCAGAAATGTAGCTTACTCTCTTCGGGTGATGCTATTGCCAAAATAAAATAATTTACATGTGTACATAATATGTGGTAGATAACAAGTTCTTCTACATGATTTCATCCTCATTATTGTAAAAGTATAATCAATTTCATATTTTTCAAGACTACTTAATTTTATATATACAGTAAAAACAGTGAATAGAAATGTTTCCTTTTAAGAGTAGTATAGTCTTTCTTTGTTCTAGTCATGATTTTGAAATGATCCAGGATTTGAATAACTGCCATAACATATTTCTAAGGAAAATATCGCTTCAATTTTGCTCCAAACTAAGGAAGAAAATTCATTTTTTTTCTAAAGGAAAAAACTCCCCTCAGCCACTATTATAAAACACTGAATGACTTTAAAAATTTAGCTTTTTCTGTAAATGTGGTCATGGTTCTTAACGAATTCAAAGATGAAACAGTACTTGTAAGAGAAACATAAATATGTTGAAATAACATGACAATTACTAATGTTTAAATCACAAGTAATGTCGAACTATTTTATACATTATGCTCTCTAAAGTAAAATAAGCAGCAAAATCTATACATGCACAACTTTTCAGTGTATATATTTTCTGAGCTCGTTACCTTTCCAGCAATGTTTTTTAGCCCACAATAAATGTTCAAAAATTTATATATTTTATGATGCATTTAATTATAAAATGGAGGAACTTCTATTTAACTTTTATTTGTAAGTGATTTTCCATAACGTGAAGACATGATAGAAGGTAAATATCAAGAAAATAATATAATAGGTGTCTATAAATATACTTTAACTGAAAGCATAAGCTTGTGGAATAATACCAGTATTTGCATTGCTTTCTCCTGAAATGAGAATTTCACAGAGGAAATAAGTAAGATTTCACCACAGATCAACATTAACAGATGAGTATTTACAAAAGATTTGGATGGTTTGGAACACAAATTTTGAACTTCATTCAAACAAAGGGAAAAAAAGGAAAAGGAGAAAAGAGATTCTATTATTTGCATTAATGGATGTTTATTGCAAAAAAAAATGAGCCCAGTAGTTCATGAAAACCTGATTTCTCTCTGATATAAGTGTCTACATTAAATCTTCACTTTTGTCTTTTTGTCTTTAAACTCAATAACATCTGTATCAGTTCTTTGTTGGAAAATGTTTCCTGGATTCATAATTAGAACATCATATATATATATATATATATATATATATATATATATATATATATGTAAAGAGAGAGACTTTGTTTAAAATGTACAGATACATAGAATAAGCTAATACAGATTATTTTGTGTTGTTTTTCTGTTACCTAATATTATCCTTAGAAGTCCATCTAAGCTGTTGATATAGTTGCATTTCATTTATTTTGTTCACTTTCTAATAGCCTGTTTTGTGACTATATCATGGTTTATTAATCTACTCTATTAATAAATGGAGAATAAGGAGTTAAGCATCAGGATTGCATTCTGCCCTTTCCTTCCCCCTGAAAACAAAGAAGACAGTTTTCCATTGTAATCTCCTAGTAAATAGTAGTGGCAGTTCCTGGCAAAAAGTCTAAATCTTTTTTTCTGGCAAGAGAGTTCTTATTTATGAATGTTTTTAACAAATTGTGCCTTGTTATCTGGGGTTGCTCACTGTTAGCACACCTAGGGTCTATGGATGTATTGGACTTAACTCCCCCGACAGTGTCACATAAGCTATGTAACTATCTGAGTATAAAATGTAGATGTTCCATGGTCTAAATGACTGTGTTTGTGTATATGAAGTGACCTCACACTTTGCTTTGAAATACTATATGTTTTCTAATAGTTATATCCAGTATTGGGAAAAAAGAACCTATGAAATTTTGCAGGAGATCCTGGATAGCTGCCTTCTTTTTACATTTTTGATTTTTTTTTGTATTCTTGAAATAATTACACAGCTTTAAAGTGATTATGATCTCTTGTTTGCTGAGTCTACTGGACAATATGAATCTGTGTTATCTCAATGGACCTTCACGTTGTTTTAAATTTTCAGTTTAATTTAAGTACTCTGGAAATGGACTGGGCCAAAGATTTGCATGCAGGTTCATTTGGGATTGGGGGATACCTGTAAAGGAGTGAGGTATAGGACTGGGCTGAGAAAAAATTTTGTCTGCAGTGAAATTGCAGGAAAGGAGAAAGGAGACTCCATAGGAAGGCTGTAGGTTGAAGTGGGCTTTCAGAGATGCCCAGCCTGAGGTGAGAGTGCTAGGGATTTGTTTCACCAATTTGCTAGTTATTGGAGGATGATTTTTTCTAGAACAAGGCTTAAACTAGGTGAATCAGCTCCTCTCTAACTGAGACAACACTAAAAGAAGAGATGACCACCTGATCCCCAGCTGCTTCAGCTACCTGCTATCACATAGAAAGACTTGGGTGCAGTAGCCCATATGACCCCTACCTGTGGTATCTTGATATTTTTACATAAACACTTTAATGCAATTGTTCTTATAAGATGCGTGCTAAAATGCAGGACACTTTCTTCAAGGAATAAGAAAAGCAGAATAAAGAAGCTATATAAAGAAAATATCGAAACTTGTTTTTCATCTGTACCTCTGTAGATTTCAAAATACTTCATAGTTTAATCTCCCCAAGACAATTCAGAGCATCATGGTTATTCTCAATCTTCAGAATAGTACAACTTGAGGAATGTAGCTGTTCTGAAAACATGGTCCTGAATACTTTATCTTGAAGAAAAGCTAATAGTAAATATGTGCATTGTTTGAGACAACATCACATTCCATTTATAACAATTACTTCTCAACTGATGAAATACTGTTTGAAGACATTAACAGTGTAACTGAGAAAACAGCACCATCATGAACCTTTTAGAAACCTATTTAACTCAACCAGCCAACATACAGATTCTTGTTTTCAAGTGTCAGTTATTCAGGTCAGACATTCCTTTAAGCAGTATTTCAAGAAATCTGCAAACAAAAATTTCATTTCAACAATAAGGGATTAGAGGAGAATAATTGAATCCACTCTGTGAAATAAATCATACATCCTGTAGTCATGAGCATTCTAAATGTAAATAAATTCAACTCAAATCTATGCAGCCTTAAATATAAGTATATTCTGTATTTAACTGCTAAACCTTGTTAACAGACCACTGGTGAGGACCTTAGCCATTAACCGTCTTCTTACTTTTTGTTCATAATAGTTTTGTCTCATAAATAAAGTTTTATTTATAATTTTAAATTGACCCAGTCTCATGGTAGTTCATCTATGGCTATTACAGATCATCCTCAATGTCTGAATTCAGTTTTAAATGTTTTCTCACTCACCTTCTTGGAACCAATTAAATGAATCTCTAGTACTATTTGTCTATCTCTTTTCACATTTACATATTTACTATGGTACATACCTGAGCAGTGCCAGGAAATTTTTATATATCATATATAGTAATAAAATAGTCAAATTTACCCATTTTGCTATTGCACTTTTTCTGCAAGCTGAGCAATTTATCCTAGAAGATAGAAAAATACAGTCTTTATTTCTTCTCGCTGTAACTCCCGATACATTGTTTTACATGGAACACATCTCTGTAATTACTTAAATCTCCCCAAAATGTTCGTTGACACTTGGTTTTTACTCTTAAATGTAACTGTTCCTGTTGTCACTGGCATTGAATTAGGAAATTGTCAACTTGCAAAAAATGCAATCAAAGTAGGTATTAATGGTGTAAAAAATGTATTCATTTCTATAAACTGAAGGAGTCTGAGTCACTGATTTATGGACACTGCAGTGAGACAAACAAGTTTGGGTTTATTTGGTATTTTTGGTTATATCTGTTCCACTGATGTACATTCAATACAGAGATTAAAACATGACTGAGAGTATTTGCAAGGTCTTGTAGTATGCAATTCAGGAAAGGCAGTGTCCACTCTTTGCTGGGGCAGAGTAGCTTAATGGGGATTGAAGGGGCTCTGGTTATGAAAGTCATTTTTTCAAATTATTTTTACTTATAACATTTATTTTTATGGACTTACACTGAGATAACATTGGTTTATAACATTGTATATGATTTAGGGGGATCTATAATAAGTCAGGGGAATAGGTTTACATCTCAGATATATCCACAACATCTGTCACCAGTGTACCCATAGTCCTCCACCATAGGACGGTCATTTTAGATGTCCAGTGGAAAAGTAAATAAATTGTAAAAATTATTCATTTTGGAACAATGAGGAGACTTCAAAGATAATTATCAGAGTTGGATATGGTTTCTGAAGAAATGTTAGGTTCTGATTTGGGGAGAATAATTACTGGACTTGGGGATTTTCTAGGGACTTAAAAATGGTTAAATCAGGACTTTCATTATTCACTATTTCATGAGTCAAATACTAAATTTGAAACTGAAACTATGTTAATATGAATATGCATTAAATTCTGTTACTTTGTCACATTTCATGCAATCTAGCAATGTGATTTTTCAAACCATAATGTTATGTTTAAATATTACATGTTATTTTTTATAAGTGCAATCATGTAGCTTTTCATTAAGATTAATCAAAATACTTTTTAATGCTTGCAGTGGGTAACACCATCATCCATTTTGCAATTAACACATATACTTAGTTACATTTCAGATAATGAGCCATTTCACAAAGGAAACGGAAATAATTTGTTTGAAATATATCAAATAGTATATATCTTCATCATCTTTAGTATGGAATTGCATCTAATAAAATTAGTTAAATACAAGTCATAGAATATCAAATGAAATAAGTATTTACTAGTCATTTCATCATTATGGTGACAACCAAAAGAAACAGTATAATTCAATTAAAATTTTAAAATGGTTATCTCTCTCTCTCTCTCTCTCATTTAACTTTTCTATTAAAGTGAGGTCATAATCAATCTTCAATGAAATGACTGGGATCCAATTGAAAAGGCCACATGAAGACACAAACGTGGAGGCGAGATCCCCAGGCAGATGCAAAGCCAACATTGGGGTAAAATGTCACCAAGTCAAAGAACATCAAGGATTGTTTCAACCACTAGAAGCTACAGGAGAGGTATGTAGCATTTCCTTCTCTAGAGCTTTTAGAGGGGATTTGACCCTGCCCACACTTTGATATTAGACTTGGAGCCTTAGGAATTGTGAGAGAATACAGCTTACTGTTAAATGCACCAAGTTTGTGGGCGTTTGTTAACTATGACCTGAAAAATGAATGCATGCCCACTTTGCCAAATTCAATATAAGAGTTGCCTTCACAATCATTTTAGGAAAGACAGAAAAGTAAGCAGATGATTTATAATGCATTGTGATATGTGTAATAATAGGATGTTTTATAGTACATGGCAAAGCATCATACACTATTCAGATTTGTAATAAAAAGTCACTTTTATTGGCAAATGGGTTAAAATTTTATGATAATGAGTTTAGGAACATTTAAACGATGATAGTGATAATCCTAGTTATATTTTTGGTGTTTGTAATGCAGATGGAGAGCGTGTTAAATGAAAATATATTTAGAAGATAGAATTCAAAGAAATCAGTAATCATATTTTTGTAAATCTAGAACTGTAAAATTCACTCATAATAAGTATGTGAAAACCAGTATGTGTGAGGTGAGTTTTGGATAATGTAAGTAGTGTCATCTGTTTGTAAGATGATGTACTTTGGTAATTGTGGGACTTCAAAGAGAAAATACTTTAAAGAGTCTGTGTGTGTGTGTGTGTGTGTGTGTGTGTGTGTACACACAGTGGAGTTGTTCAGAGAAAGAGAGAGTAAATACAATGAGAAGAGAAAAAAATTAAAAATACAATATTAGGTAAAGAAAAAGATCTTGACAAGAAGAAAAATTATCAGAAGGGAAATAGAAAACCTTGGTGCTTCTGTGGTGCTCATCTGACTGAAGTGATCACCACCATCTTTGTAAACCTTCTATCAACTCAACATGACTCTTAGGCATATTTCAGAATCAGCTTAAAAGTTATTTCACAAAGTGCATTTTCCAACTAAACCACCTCTGCCTACTCTAGGCTACAATGTTATTGTACATGTAAGTGAAGAAGAAAGTCATTTTGGAAAAACAAGGGCAAATGCTAATTAGTTTTCTTCATTTGAGATTTACCATAGTAAAAAATATTTTGCTTGAAGAAAATGAAACTTTAGAGTACTGGATTTGATTTGTTGCAAATATATCTTAGGTTTCTCATTAGATGATTAAGCACCCTACCTTTTCCCACAGAGGTTGGTGGTACTCAGACAATCCATCAGGAAATACAGTCAATGCCAGAAATAAGATTATACAGCAAACATATCATAGTCTAGCTGCTCTAAATGGAAAACAATGCACAGCTCAGTGTGGCCTTGAAGTCTAACATCTAAGAATAATTTGCTTTTGAGCAGAAAATTTAATCTGTGATACAGAATGAATAGGGTAGAAAGGAGAGATTTATGTAAATACCAAGTTCTGTGAACGTGTATAATTGTCTTAAAGTTGGAACCAGTTTTAACTTCTCATTCTAGTCTCTTTGAAATTTGGCTTATATTCATTGATAAGCAAGGGCAGATCCTTAGTTATATTGTGAGAGTTCATTTCTCACTGCCTGACACCTTTTACACCAATATCCTCTTCAGTTCCACCTAGCTGCAGGGGTCATAACATTTACTACAATGAAGAGGATGAGGGTGCTTTATATTACCTACTGTACCCAGTGTAGCTTAGAATTACCTGCCTTCTATAAATATGGCAAGAAATAAGGATATATGCAAGAGAAAATTTAACATAGTGAGTCTATATTGTTTCATCTTTCAGCTTTAGTGAATATGCTGCATTATATTTTTATTCTTTCAACCTTCTTATATTATCCTGCATGTCATCACATGAGAGATCATAAACAAGGCAATGCTTCTGAAATGTTATAAATGTGATGAAGTGAACTGAAATGGGCATTTCAAATTATACTGTCTAGAGATAAGTGAAAGTCCCTTTCCACATAGCTCTAATGGTAATTGGATCAGTAACCCTTGGGAAAATGCATGTGCTAAATCTCCCTCTGATATCATTTTCTGTTCTTCATATGGTTTGAGTCTAAATCACAACTCACACATCTGTGTTTTTAAAAGTCTGCTGAGAGGTCATTAAGCCTTTCTGTACCATGTAGTAGTCCTCAGAGCTTTATTTTCTTTGTGCATGTTATTTAGAGTTCATATGAGTGCTGAACAACCTAAAAAAACTTGAGCCTGATGTAAAGCTATTTTGGTGTGGCCAACTACTTGTGGAGCAATTCCTTGACCTTTCCTCTCATTCACTGAAGCAAATCAAAGTGTATTTCAAGTATCGCTGCCTTAAGTCATTCTCAGAGCAAAGTTACAGAACAAAAATAGTTCACCCCTGAATGTCTTAAGCTGGTGATTCTACTCTTGACTCAAAAGAGCAAATAAAAAAGATGAAAGAAATGCTGTGGGTAGCAGTATTCTTTAATAATGTCCAAAGTCTTTGCTGAGATAGTTTGTCCCATTTCATGTGTAGGGAGTGACAGTTTTGCCAAATAGATGAAGGAGACAACACAATAATCCCTGAAGATATTATAGTCTGAGATTGAGAAAATTTAATGCTATGCATGGATATGGCTGTTTGGGAATTTCTTAAGTGTAGGAAGTATCAATTATAAAGGAAAATTGTGTATGTGAGTGAGTGTGAGAAAGGTGGCATTTTCCCTCAAATCATTTAGATTTACCTCTAACCCACCTAGGAAATCTAGATGTTACTAAATTTACCATAGATTGTGATTGAAATAAAGACCAAATTTACTGGTCAACTTGATCATATTAATGAATAAAATCATATTCAAGCAGACTGAAAATAAGTTCCTAAGAGCCTAGAAAATTTGACATGTAATGTATAGAGTACTTATGTAACTTTAAGAAAGCCTTTATACAAATCATATAAATACAATTTTCAGTTCTATTAAAATTTAACAGTGAAATGATCACTTTTATCTCCATTAGTAATTTAAAAACACTGTTGTTTTTAATCCAGAACAAAAATACATATTTATCAATTTATATTGTAATGATTATTTTTAAGTATTTAATCCTTTATTACTAATATTACTAATCTCACATTTCTGCTAATGTAAACTGCACATTTCTAAAAACTGTGAAGTATAATTTTAAATATGAAATTGAAATTTGTGCAAATTATGTCCTGTTAATATTGTTCAACTGCAAAACAATTACTAAAACTCTTTCCTATTAAATTCCTGAAAACTGAAAATTACCAATTATCAAGATTTTAATGAATGATAGCAGCACCTCTATTTTAAGGAACTAGTTTATTCAATGTGAAATGTGAATTAAATAAAAATGGATTTTATATTAAAAAAGCTGTCTTAATATATCTATGATACAGATATTCAGAGCGTAATCTTGAGGTTAAGCTCGGATTGGTTACCCCACCGTGGGTTCTATACACACTGACACATTACTTTTCGGAACCTTCTATTAAAGAGGTATGTAGGTGGAGTGAAGCGAGGTGTATATTTTCCCAACCATTGGATTTGGGTTTTGCCCTATATCCATTGGCCAGTTGAATAAGGTGACAGTGAAAACATACTATTTCTAGATCATATACCTCGGGATCAAGAGATAGTACTGTTTTTTTTTTTTCTGTCATTTTCTTGTACCTCTGCCATCACCATGTAAAGAATATCTCCAAACTAACTCACTGATCCATTAGAAAAGACATAGAAACAAGTGAAACAGAGATACTCCTATTGAACTGAAATAAAGTTCAGTTTTATCAGCCAAATGCCAACCAACAAACAGCTGACAAGCAAGTCCAGTCTCAGAACTGACTAAGTCTAAACAAAAGAAATATGGCCCAAAGAAATACTAATTGTTATGTAGTAATGGGATGTTAGCATTGTTTCATATGTAAAATTACTGTGACAATAGATAAGCGATGCACATATCCTAAATTTTAGAAATTTAAGATGGAAATGGAAAGAATACAGACAGTTTTGAAAATAATAACTCAATTATAATGAAGCAAGAATAATTAATGTCTTATTTCTTCTTCTGAATATCAAAGATAATATTAAGTCTTATAAATGATTATCTAACCCCATTGACATAAGTATCTTCACCCTAAATTTGGAATATGTAGCTCCCATGAAGGTCCACTTAATGATTCATTTGGAAACATTGGTAAAAGTCCATTTATAACAAATTATGAAGCATCAGTATATATCTGTCTGTGTGTACTTTAGCAAAGTCATTTATCTTGCCTTAATTTCTTTCAAGGGCACTCATCTAAATGGAACTTTATCAAGAACAAGTTCTAAAAATAAATCAGATCTTATGGGACACCCTTTGCAGATGGTATTTGCAAGTTTACTTACTATATTAAACTGTGAAAGAAAATGCAAGTATAGCACACTATAAATTTAGCTTCAGTGGAAAAAGCATAGTAAATTCTGGCATTATGCTAACTTTTAAAGAAAAAAAACATCTCTCATAAATTGATAATATTAGTGGTGAACTATGGGATGAAAATACTAGACAGAAGAAAATTAAGTAATTTTATCATTAAAAAATGATGACAGAAAATAACTATCACTCATATCGTAATAACTATAAAATCCTAGGAAGAAGAGATTTTTATAAAGCAAAGACTTGTTGAGTTAGCCTGGGTAATATTTTGCCAATAGTCTGCTACCTATTTATTAGTAACAAGATCATTTAAAATATCACCACACTAGTTAGGTAGAGGTATTAGATTAATTTTTACATAGTCTACATTTTAGAGATAAATATCTCAGACTAAAAAGGAGATTGGATAGTATAAAATTCTATTTAAATTATTTTAATGGACTGTTCAAAATAAAAGTTGCAAGTAATATAAGTCATTGTATTATTTGCATTTCTAAGTGTGTGGTATTGTGGTATTTATAAACATGGTAAGTGAATTTGAGCAAAACAAATTGAAAGTTTATCTAAATTGACTATGTACATTTATATATAGACTATTTTCAAAGTTGTCATGTCTCACATATTCTTGATGTTACGTATTTTTTGATTTCATAAATTTTATGAAACTTTTTAGACGCATCCTAATTTTATGGTTATGTGTCTTCATATTTTGCATTATAAGCATCTTGAGATTATCAGCTGTATCTTTTGCACTTTTGTATCATTATTAACTACACATATATAGCTGATTCCTACTTGTATTCATAAAAGATGGTAATGAGAAAACTATAGCCACAGTAAGGACTCAATGAGATGGTATTTTGGATTTAAAATGTCAAGTCTGAAAGCAAGTAGCATTCTAAAGTAAGCATTGTTTTTTGAAAGTTTATTTTTGTGTTTCTTTTTAGCTGCTTAAAATTTATCCACTCCAATCTTTACATTGCCTTCTAGAAAGTCAAGGTTTTTCACTATCTGCTTCCATCTTTTTCACCATTGGTCCATAGAATTCATAACTTCCAGAAGACGTCAAATAACACTGTTTCTCAAAAAAAAAAAACCTCCATTGAAATGAACCTTCTGATATTTATACCATTGTGTGACTCCCTTTCCATTGAATCTGAGCAGCATTCATGTAATGAACAATATGGAAGAGACTGAAATTCATTGCAATTTCTGTTATATAGTGATGAAAAATTGACAACACTGTCACCAACAATAAAATGAGAAAAGAGACTGTAAGGAATAAATTTATGAATTTAATTAAGGATTTATAAAGGTCAAGTGTCGAGATTATCAACTATTAGAATATATATATATATATATATATATATATATATATATATATATATATTTTAATTTTTATTTTTGCATACAAGCTGGGATGCACGCCAGAGGTGTGGTGTGGTGAGATGGTTCACCAGAGACAGAGCAGGGAGCAGAACAGGCAGATAGACGGAAATACACTGCTGAGGGGAGCAGCGGGCGAGGCAGGAGAGGTCTGCTCCACCATGTGGGATTCTCCTGGGGCCGGGCATTGAACTCGCAGCCACAGCTGCCACAGCGCTGTTCTTAACCCATTGCGCCACCAAGGAGGCCCTATAGAATAATATATTAACAGGTTTATCATGTTATATAATATGTGAAGTAAAATAAGTATATACACCACATATAATAGACATTATATTCACATGTGTACATATGTGTATATTCATGTAAATATATACATACCAAAGTATGTATATCAAATTGTGAATTTCTAGTTAATTCAGAAAAATGTGTCCATTTGCTTAATCTTTTGTTTGGCTTTCTGTTACATGCAGCTAAACCCACTTCTGTATGATAAACTGTCAAAGGTTAAACCCAAATTTCTTGCTCTGCTGAGAGCTTTCATAAAGTCACCACTCCGTATTGCTCTAGCTTAAGTTTCAAGATACTACCACTGATTCTCTTTATTCTAACTATTCTAACTAATTCAGTCTCCAAATTGTATAACAAGAGAAAATGTGTATGACAAAGAGAAAACCAGGATGCTCATTAAAAGCCATTATTTTGTTAGGTAAATTTGAAACACTCTGACTTTTTAATATTCTTCTGTATATGCAGAATGGATGTTAGTATATAGTTTCTGCAAAGTCCTTCAGTAAAGAACTCCATTGGGATGCTTTAAGCAAATGCATTTCTTGTATCAATATTCAGTATAAATTTTATAGGAGAAATACATTCTGAAAATGTTTTGTGGGAGTACAGGAAACTTCTCCATCTCCTGTTCTAACTTAAGGATTTGTTGGCAGTATCATCACTCCATATAAATGTCTGTTTTTGCTTTTCTTTACCTGGAACTCTTCTCCTCATTACATTCAAACTCCTCTGACTTGTAAAGTGAAGAAGCTGGATTGATTCTGTTCTCAAGATCCAAGCCTAATTTTAAAATAATCTTGCAATTGTCTCAGTAAATGGCTTCATTTCACATTGCTTAAGGTGCAGAAATGCTGGCTGAATGCAAATCCCTAAACTCGAACTAAACAGGAACTTGAACTTGTACCCAGTTAGTAGTTTGATTACAAATCTTCCACGAAAGTGTGTGTGTGGTGTGTGTGTGTGTGTGTGTGTGTGTGTGTGTGTGTGTGTGTATGAACCGAAAGTTTGTTTAAAACTTTCCCTTCAGTTCTTTTATCCCCACATAGATACCTCTTCCTTCTCTGGAAGTGGACGGAACTATCTCATTAGACCAGCTAGAGCATGAGAATTGTGCCTCAGGCTAGTGTTGACTTCAAATGATTAGTCAGTCTTTCCTGGCAGTGAAATAGTCTCTCTGGGGATTTTGTCATAGAAAAAATATATTATTTTCATATCATATTTGATTTTCATCTTGAGGTAGACTGATACAATTAAGCACACTAGCAGCTCTGTAAGCGGAAAACTTATTGAAAGGCAGTGACCAAACAGGAAATATTTTATCATTTTCACACTACATTACACTACATATACTCATATACTGAGTATGAGGAATAAGATTAATCTCATAATTAAAAGAATAAAAGTTACAGACTACTAAAGGAGAAACCAGTGAATTTATGGAACCTACTTCTTTCAAAAACACCCCAAAGAACTGACATTGCTAGAGCATCCTCAATGAACTTGTTTGTGAAGAAGAGATCTTTCTCATCTCGTTCCCTTAATGGACATGTGGGTTTCCTCTTTCACTCTATACTTCTTGATACTACAGAAGTCAAAAATCCACATATAATTCAGTTATATTATGAATATTTATTATAATTTCTTGGTACATGACACATTTTATATTTATTCAGCAAAGACTTTTGGACAAAATGATCAATGTTTTTTTAAATTTTTTTCAGTATTTTGAGCAGATGTGCTCATAAGACATCTTGCTATTATAAGTCAACAGCACACACACATGCACACACACATACACACACAAGAATAGGTGGACTCTCATGAAAACTGGTCTGTTAAATGCATTTTATACAATTTTATCCATCTGAATACACAGCAAAATATACCTAGATAAAATTATGCTCTGAAACATTGTCTAATCTAATGTGTAGCTCATACATAGTACATACTTTTACAGTATTTCCATAGTAAATTTTATGATTCTTAATATTTAACCTTATTTGCTGTGAAATTGAACCTATCTGTGATTTTTTTTAGGTATACTGTGTATACATTATCCAGATAACTGGTTACTTTGCATTGGAATCAACTGATGATATACTTTTATGTTCTATAATCCATTATTGTTTGGTTATGCCCCTACGAACAGACAATATTATTATTGCTCTCTGACAGGTAAACTATCTGAATCTATCAGAGAAATTTGTATCTCGCCAAAAGTTTTATAGCTAATAACTGTATTCAATACATTTCTGCCATATACTCAGTTTACTATAATCTTTATTCATATCCCCTATGTTTTTTGAAAAGTTGTCATAAAATTAGATGGTTTGAAATATTATATCAATATAATATTTTTGAGATTTTTATTATGCTAAGTAATTGCATTAAGTATTTTATATACAGTATCTTCAATTCATAAATTTACAATTAAATTTTTCCAAATAAAGGAACCAAGGCCAGTCTTCAGGTGAAAGGTAGAATCAGGTTAAACTCTGGTTTCTGTGTCCTTTGCTCTATTTCATATAAATTTTCACTTTCCAGTGATCATTTTTTTACCTACTATAGAAAAGTAAAGTGTTCATCAGTGAAATGTGTTTCTATTAATATGCTTCGTCTGTATATTGTTATTTATAAATGAGCTTGGACTTTCCTTATGTAAATATGATATCTGGTCCAGAAGAGAAGTTTGTGCATTTCCAGTTTCCTTACCTTTTCCAGTTACTTTCTCATTCTCATTTACTTTCTGCTCTTTCTGTATCTCCCTCAGTATAAACTTTGCTGCCTACCCTTGGTCTCACCTGGATTTCTCCTTAATGTTCTATGATTTGTTTGAATTTATAGGTTAAACTTTCACATTTTACACAGATATTTCCCTTAGGATGTGGACAACTTAGTGTACAATAGCTCTGGACATTCCAGTAGCCAGTCATGGCGTAAAGACACCATACAACAGGTTTTATGGCTCAGTTCTTACATCAAAAGGTACATCAAACAAAGAGGGTTTATGTGTAGTCATAACAGCAGAATTATAGGTCTTTCTTCATCCAGTCTAAAATCCAGAAAACTCTTGGGAAATGTAAGACCTAAAGGTAAACTGAAATCATAAATAAATTGGAACAGTGAAAAATAGAGGAGAGGTAATGAGGAAAGAGTGTATTCTAAAGGAAAACTGGGTACATCTGACTTAATAACCAGTGCAAGAGAAAAAAAATTGTTGTGGAGAAGCTAATGTTGCCATCATTTCTATTCAGTAGGCAAATTCCTCCAGGTTTCCAAATATGTTACATCGCACTCCGAATGCTGGACAAACTGCTTATCTCCATTGATCAAAGCTGACTTTGAGAGCGTCCTTCAGGTGCCTCGAGAGCGATTTGAGACAAGTGCCACTTCCTAGTTCCCTAGTGTTTCTTATGGCTGCCAGTGAACATCAATAATATGAATTCCATTTTAATTTTTCTGTAAGGGATCTTATTTATAGGGCAATTTCCAGTGCGGTGTCTTGTCTCTATGAAATGATTGCCAACTCAGGCAGCCGTTAAAGTTTACTGCTTAGGCCTTCCTTCAAGGTACAATATGGATATTACTTTCAAAAGTAATTTGGAATACGGAGTGAGAATAGAATGTTAACTCTTTGCAAACATCCTAACAGACAAGGAAATTCTTGCCTTTTGCATTGATGCTGTGCTTTTCTAAGGTAACATAAAATGCAGCATTCGAACTTACTTTTACTGACCTTATTTATAAATTAATGATGTCTCACTTTCAAGTGAGCATTACCTCACAGAATTCCAGTTATTAATTGAAGGAAATGATCGTTTTATTTCACTTCAACTTTCGTGCCAGTACTGTAACCCTCACCCACGCACTGTGATAAACTACATAAGCTGTCACATTTTTATGGGCACTCTTCCTTGGGCAGAAGCATATTTCCACTCAACAGCCTGTCTCCACACTCCCACACACAATTAAATAATGAGATTCCCCAGCCATAACCTAGTTAGTAAAAGGTTCTATTCAGAACAGAACCTGATCTTTCAAAGTTCAAATCTGTTCATCTAAAGTGTCACGGAACATATTGCTCTATTGAAATATTTCCTAAACATGATTTTATACTGAAAGTTATACCATTGTCTACCCAATCCTCTTTATTCCTATTGCAAAGACGTGACTGATGGACCATCTTTTGTAGGCCGACCTAATATGTTTAGTCTGGTCTATTTTCTTTTGGTTGTTTAATTGTATCTTATTTTTAAGGTACCATTGGTTTACATCACTGTATATAACTTAAGGGTATAGGTTCATATCTATTATGAACCAATGCATATATACAGTGCATTGTCCTTTTTTTGGCTATGTATCTTAGATGTGATCAGGGCAGAGTTATTTTTGATAATGCTATTGTCGTAGTATTTTGTGATATTCAGATTCATGTTACCACCGAAGTACCCGTAATCCTCCCCCTTTTTCCATTGGGCTGGTGCATTTCTAATACAGGAAGGACTTCTCTCGCTATTTTCACTGAGAAGGAAAGATACTGATTGCACTCCCAGCTTCTTTGTTAAGCCCATAAAGAACATTCCAATCTTTGTTTTATGAAACTAAATCCCCGTGTCCCACCAGCCTTACATTCTGTGATGTTTGTTGTGACCTCTTCAGCTACAGAGTCTAAATACAATTTTAATTATATATCATAGTTGTTAAAAATATGCCTAGAATATAACATCTTAATTATCTCAGGATTAGATGTCTCATTTGCTCAACCATCCCTCATGCAGCATTCAAATTCCTCACAATATCCATCCCTTATGAGACATTTTATTAAGCTAAACATTTATTCTAAAATGCATTGTCCTTATTTTGGATATGTATCTTAGATGTGATCGGGCCAGAGTTATTTCTGATAATGCTATTGTCATAGCATACTGTGATACTGTGATTTATAAAAAATACATAGTTGATTATTTAAATTACCAAACTATACATTTTCTCATATATATTTGAGCTAAATCCACAGTTCCTAGCTCCCAAAAAGCCTTGGGATTTCTTAAAGGTTGAGAGTTAATAGTCTCTTGTTCTGTTCATGAGGTGACTTTTTAGGAAGCACCTAAGGATGGGGCCTAGTAGGCAGGAGAGTCAGTCTTGTAACTAGCAGGTTGGAAAGTCAGTCCCAACCTAGGCTCCAGCAGAGGGACAGTTGAGTTGATTTCCAATTACAATAATTTGGTTGAACATGCCTACGTATTACGTAGGCATGTTCAACCAAAAAGAAAAAAAAAAAGAAATGGTTTCAGAGAGTTGTTATGTTGATGAATATTAAACATTTTCAGACACCCTGTTAGAGTCCGAAACTTGCCTGTTAGTTTTGGGGAAGCCTCCAAAAGGTCACATAGTAATAGATTTTTTTTTTTTTAACTAACAAAAAGTTTCATTAACACGGATTCCATTTCCTCTTTAAAGTATTTTCCTCAACAATATAGATTCAAATTGAGCTTGTATTAGTCCTAATCTTCAAGTTCCTTTATTTCATTTACTCCTGTTAGGTTAAATCTTTCCAGGTCAAAATAATCTTCTACTGTGGTCTCAATAATCTTCTACTGTGGTGATTTGTACTATTTTTTAAATTTATTAGAAATAGTTGTCATTCAAATGGTTGGCAAACAAATATTTTCCCTATCTTTAAAGAATTTAAAGTAATTCATAGCATAACAAAGACAAATCTTTATAAGTTAGCACAGACTCACTTGATATGGCAAGAGGAGTACAGGTGAAAAATTAAAAAAGTATGTTTGTTATCCAGCCCTCACATCTCCATATCCTCAAGGCTTAATATACTACATTTAATTCAGATTGTTAATGGAACATATGGAATTTATAATCAATTTTAATAATACCAATAAAACTGAATATTCATATTATTTTCAGAAGTATAAAGTGGTTGAACATGACACATATTTGAATTATACTAGATAAGATTTGGTAGAAAATTATGTTTTGTTGAAAAATTGGTGTGGAATGTATTAATATCTTAACTAATAGAAATATTAGCTTTTTATGTGTGATAGAACAGTTTTCCACTTTTAATTTGTTAGTCTAAATCTGGCTTGTTTTCCAGGTGAACATGCCCATTATTTTACTCAGAGAATATCTTGAATTAATGGTATACCTTGAGTTAATTTTCCTGGAATGGATACACATTTCATTTTCCTTATTTAAAAATGAGTTAGCTTATTACCATTTTTGGTACTATTGTATCAACTCCCACTTAATGAAATCAGTATTGAACCAATTTTGTACTAATATACAAGGCAACTTGGGAGAGCTGGAAATAAACAAATTAATGGATTTGAGAGATAATCACTTAGAAAAATTAAGAGTTTGTCTGATTCTAAGAGTTCAATTCTACCGATATGTTTCTAAATAATAGAAGCAAAGGGCAAAAGAGTCTGTAAATGATTTTAGATCATCTTGAATGGCATATCTTCCCCTGCTACATCTCTTTTGTCAGATCTTAATAAATTTCACTATCATGCAATAATTAGTTATAAAAAAACAATTTAATTGTGCTTAGCTATATAGTTTAACTGTAAATAATTGCAAATATATTGATTGATAAAATAAGTTAGCAGCTCCCTATGAATAAACATCATGACAATTTCACCTTCTAATAGATAATTATTAAATTTAGTTATTTTTATAAAGTTTTCCTTCCCCCAACTTTATAAAGGACAAATAAATGTAGTCCACATATTATATAATTGTGAATCCTGGTGAATTACTTGATGTAAACAACTATTTTTCTGGCAAATTCTGTGCTACAGTTGTTTGCCATGGGCTAGTGCCCAGACCATCAGACCAAACCCTAATCCTTGTCCCCTAATGCTGATGTGAAGAGGAATATTGACACACCATGATTCTATGGAGTGGCTTCTGAAAGCTGTTGGCTGGGTGGAGTGAAAGTATTTTTATCTTTTTCCAAAGCAATGCTGTTTCTTTGAGAAATGAAATAGCATAAAATTGAATAGTATCTACACAACCTATAATTGAGCAGGGCTTTGGTTCTTCAAAAGATCTTGTCATCTAAAAATTGTTTCTAATAGTTCTCTCTAGCTCTTCTTTCAGTACATGTGTACAACAAATTTGGATCATTTCTATTGCGAAACATACAATTTTCTCAGAATCAGAATAGGTAAAAATATAAAAGCAAATGCACACTGCACAAGATCCTAGGGGATGTTGTAGAACATTTGTGTTTGCTAACTGGCCCTACCCAAAAGAAAAGTAAGCTTGCTCCTACCTTCATGAAAAGAGGTAGTTTTGCAGTTGGAGCAAAACATCTATGAAAGTTAGACTTCTATCGATACCGTCTCTTAGAGACTGGGAGATAGGGATTTTATTTTCCTTAATAGTTACTTTTAGAGGGATGACATTCAGGTACTTGAGAATCATAGAGATAAAACTAGCAAAAGACTTTTGAAAAGATTCACATCTCAAAGGAGCAGGACAATAATTTGCAATTACAAGTTTTCCAAAATAAATGAACTGAGAAAAGGGAGAGGTGTTCATTTCCTCTAGGCTCTGTCAGTCCAGGGTGAGAAGGTGATCAGGGTCAGAGATGCAGGGAAAAAGTAAGTGTAAAGTGGCCAAGATTTTATTGGTGTTCTTCCATTAACCTTATCACTGGCCTGAAGAGGATATCCCTGAGCACAAGTTATGATTCTTAATTATCAGTGCTAGTGTACATGTCTGAGGTTGGGAGGAAAGTCCCAGTATTTTTATGTATGATATATTTATGTATGGATGCATCTGTGCATGCATGCATATGTATGTATGTATGTTTTAAATCGAGGTAACATTGGCTTATAAAAACACTGCATATAATTCAGAGATATATGATCATTCCCTGCATATACATAAAGGCAACCATAGGCCACCACCGTAGTCCAGTGAGTCCCCACCCCAGTTGCTCTACCTCTTCCCTCTTCCCCTCTGGTAGCCTCAATTCTATAGTCAGAATTCTGAAATTTGCTACTATTTTGGTTTTATCTGACCCTATATTTTGTTTCTCTAAGTTCCACATGTAAATATAATTATCTGGCATTTGTCTTTATCATTCTGGCTTGCTTCACGTAGCGTCATCCCCTCTGGTTCTATCCATGTTGTTTCAAATGGCAAAAGTTCCTTTTTTTTTTATAGCTGAGTAGTATCCCATTGTGTATATAAAGCATATCTTCCTAATGCACTCATCTGTCTGTAGGCACTTGTTTTCATGACATGGTTATTGTAAATAATGCTGCAATGAACATAGGAGTGCATATGCCCATTCAAATTACTGATTTTCTTTGGGTAGATACCTTTGAGTGGAATTGCTGGGTCATATAGTAGATCTGTTTTTAATATTTTGAAAAATCTCCATACTGTTTTCCATAAATGCTAGACTGTTCTACATTCCCAACAATGGACAGGTTTTTGTTGTTGTTGTTGTTTTTCTACTCGTTCTCACCACTTATTGTTTCTGGACTTTTTGATATGGCACATTCTCACAGGCGAGAGGTTATCTAATGTGGCTTTGATTTTCACTTCCCTATTTATAGGAGATGAGGCTGTTTTAAGATTCCTGTAGGCAATCTGTGCACCTTCTTTGGACAAGTGTATATTTGGCCCTTCTGCCCAATTTTTTATTGGACTATTTGTTTTGTTTTGTTTTTGTTGTTGAGTTGTGTGAATTCTATATTGGTCTTGGATATTAGCCCCTTGTCAGATGTCTAGTGTGCAAATATTTTTTTTTTAGAAAATATATTTTTTAAGATTTTTATTTATTTATGCATACAAGCTGGGGTATAGGCCAGAGGTGTGGGGCAGCGAGAGGGTTCACCAGAGACAGAGTGGGGAGCAGAACAGGCAGATCTACGGAAATACACTGCTGAGGGAAGCAGCGGGCGAGACACGAGAAGTCTGCTGCACCATTCGGGAATCTCCCCGGCCAGGCGTCAACTCGCATTCCCTCTGCCAACAGCTCCACAGCACAGCACTTAACTGCTGTGCCACCAGGGAGGCCCATGGTGTGCAACTATTTTTAATAACCCATTTTCAGTCAGTTTTCTGACCATCTCTGTTATAGACTTATTTCATTCCCATTACAAATATTCATCAATATTTTTTCAAATAAAATGTTTTTCAATAAAATGTTTATTCCCATCTTCTTACATTTTCTGGTTTGCAGCACCAGAGAGGCTTCCTTTTGTATTTGTAAGGCGGCAAATTGCTCTAGCCACTGAATACTTCAACAGGAGTGAATAATTTTCTCATTCACCCCCAAGGTTTTAAGGACTTATGTTACCAACATAGTGGACAGAAATGGAAGGAAATCTATGTGGCACTATACTTGATTCCAGGGTTTTGCCCAAGTCTAGTAAGTTACCAGTGTTCCATTTTCCTTGCAGATCCCAAGTGAGTAATTCTCAAACTTCCATTTTGGCTTTCTTTAAGTCTTGCACTGGGAATGTGGAAAAGGTTAAATTAAGAATTAAAAATCGCTTCGTTCATATTATCATGACTTGCTACTTGGTAGTTAAATAAAAAGGTTAACTGCCAGGGAGAGCATTAACTCCTAGGTATGAAACACTTGACTGTAATTTAGCAAGATTACACACATGCATACTAAATGTATTTTACTGGATTAAAGCAGAAGGTTGACTAAGAAATCATGGCAAAAAGAAATGACACTTAAATTCCAGTATCTTTAGTGACCAATAAGAAATGGAAGCATAGTCAGTTTGATGAATCACTAAATGTTGTAAAGTAACAAATGCCCCCAATGAAGACTGGTATTACTGCTCTGCCATTTCTAGGAGACTGACACAAACTCCCACATACCCATAGCTCTAATAGCAAAGACCCGAGAATCATATGCACTTGCTTCTATTGAACAGCTTCATGTGAGTTTTCACGAGCATAAACCATGATCCAGGCTCCAATTTATCCTCCTTGTGTAAATGATCCTTTATTAAAATTTGTACTGCATAAATATTAATAGAACTATTCTGAGAAACAAAATACGGATAACATAAATGACATTTATGAATAAGACATATCATTTTAAAACTATCACACTGATTTAATGTGAATATAAATAATCATATAAAACAAATGCAGAAAGTAACCTCTCTGTGTATTTTCAACAGGACATTGATGATACAGAATAAATCATAAGGAAGTGCATCTATTATCCTCTTATTTCATTCAAGTCAGTATGTTTTAAAAATTCACTTAGATTAGTTTGGGGTTTAATTAAAAAGCTTTGAATACATTTTCTACAGAGAGAAAAATAAAAGTTAATATATAACTACATGATTCTGAATAATGACTTTAAGATCATCAAGGTAAACCAAAAGTAATATAAGAAGCAACATAATAATTAACTGTAGAAGAATCTAATTATAACAATTTAAGCAGAAATAGGTTCATTATAATATGTTAACTTAATTAATTTTAAATAAATTAATATATGTGTGTTCTTGATTTATTTACTTAGGAATTTATCTGATAATTTAGGGACCTTAGAACTTTCTTTGAATCATTTACCCTAGGTTCATTGGATCATTCATAAGTTTTCCATGACCAGTTTGCAAACAAACCAACTGTATCTCTATCATAGTTTAACTGAAAAAGAAACATAGGTCACTTAGCTAAACTGTAGATAATTATAATTTTTTAAACATTGAATGGAAGTAGCTGAAATAATGCTTAGAATCTTCCAATGTTTCACTGACAGGTTTTACTGATCTTTTCAAAGATTCTTCCCCAGTTGTGTGTTTTTATTTTATTAATCTCATTAATAAAAGGAATTTCCTCTTTTTAACAAATGTATATTCTTCATAGAATTGATTAGATTATAATTCCTATATATGTTGACATAAAATTTTTTTTTAAAGATTTATTTTTGCATATAAGCTGGGGTGCAGGCCAGAGGTGTGGGGCAGTGAGAGCGTTCCTAGAGACAGAGTGGGGAGCAGAACAGGCAGATTGACCAAAATACACTGCTGAGGGGAGCAGCAGGCGAGGCAGGAGAGGTCTGCTGTGCCATGTGGGATTCTCCCCGGCTGGGCGTCAAAGTCTCACACCCCCACAGCCTCCAACAACTCCACAGCGCTGCGCTAACTTGTTGCGCCACCAGGGAGGTCCATACATTTTTTTTAATAATTTTATTATTATAATCTCTAACTGTTAGAAGACAAGCACAAACCTGTAGATTAATCTGAGCTCATAATTACATCATAGTTACTGCTCAATAACAAGCCACCCAACACATAATGGCACAAAACTACTTCTTATTTCTTGTTGGTTTCTTGGGTTTAGCTTGGTTAGCTCAATGGTTGCATGTGGAGGGAGGGTTTTTTGGACTGCATGGTGAAAGAGGATATACATTTCTGACCACGAGCTGAGGTACTTGAACACCAACCTCCTTAAGTAGGCTAGGTGTGTTGGCTTTTTTTTTTTTTTTACAGTAATCTTAAAGCTGCCCTCTGAAAGAGAGAGTTTTTAATATCTAGTTCCGTAAAACTAGTTTTTAATGTCTAGTTCCATAACAGTGTGTGTGTGTGTGTGTGACATATGTAACATTACTGATATGTTATAAAATTACCCCTGCCATTTTCTACCAGTGAAATCTAACCATAAAATCCAGCCCACATTTTCATTGTGTGAAAAGAGTTACTTTTTTTTTTTTTTTTTTTTGTAGATCTGCTATGTCAAATTGCTTTGTGAGTAAATGGACAGAGGAACAGATATGATCTGTGCAAACAATTCACCCCAGGAGAATTTCCATGTAAAAATTTCACACTATCTCAAAAATTCAAAGAGATGAGGAAATTGCTTCTAGATTTTTAATTATCTTTCATTTTATGAAATTAGTTTTTCATTTCAGAATTCAAGCAAACTTACACAACCTTAGATAATTCTTTATGAAAAAACAAGCATATTTTTATACTTTCTCCCCTCATGTTAGAATTACTCCATTAAGGTTTAGTGTATTATTTTTCATTTTCTAAGCATCTCAGAATACTTGAAATAATGTGTATTATTTTAGCAATGGGCTGTTATTCATTTACCTTTCACCAGAAACTTTCTCATGGAAGGCAATTTATCTCAAGGACACTGTTTCTCAAAATTTAGCACCCAAAAGGTTCATCTAGGCCACTGATTTTTCAATGACAAATACTGAGCCCTAACCCAGTCATCATTAATTTTTTTCATTTCCGATTTTCTTTCTAAGAATTAACATTTGTAGCAAATTTCCCTGTAATGTTGATTCTGTTTTTCTACAGTAACACTTCGAAAACTTTGGGATTAAAAACAGGGAAGTGTTATTTATTCCCTTGCAACTTTTATTCCTCTGTGTGTGTGTGTGTGTGTGTGCGCGCGCGTGTGCCTCAATCCCATGCTGGAGACATGACATCAATGCTGTTCTTACACGGTCTTTGCACTGTAGTAGCACTGTGCTTTAACACTGTTTTAAAATCATAGACAAATGTCTCTGAGTTATAGAAATAAATGTTGGTTATTCTCTTTTTAGTTTTATTCAGCAGTGGCAGTGTTAAAAATGTGACTTCTAATTCAGTTTAAAAGTCATCACCAGAGGGCGTACGTGGTGGTGCAACGGGTTAAGCACTGAGCTGGGGAGCTCTCGGCAGTGGCGACAGGAGTTTGATGCCCGGACAGGGAGATTCCCACATGGCGCAGCAGACCTCTCCTGCCTCACCTGCTGCTCCCCTCAGCAGTGTATTTCTGTCCATTTGCCTGTTCTGCTCCCCACTCTGTCTCTGGTGAACCCTCTCGCCGCCCCACACCTCTGGCCTGCACCCCAGCTTGTATGCAAAAATCAAAAAAATAAAATAAAAGTCATCACTAGATACCTGAAAGCAACAAACAGGAGAAAAAGCAATTAAATGTTGCTAAAAATAGTTTTCTGATTTCTCTAATTCATTTCAGTAAAAAAAGATTCACTTAACATTGGTTTTTGTCTTATTTTAGAAACAATTTATTATAGAATGCATAGTAAAAAAAAAAGTCAAGGAGTATGTGATCTTCCCGTGAATAACAAGTCAATTTTTCCAAGTTCTTTTATTAAATGTAATAATTTTCTTCTCCAGTATAATATCCATTATTTCTAAAATATGTAAAACAGGCATGATTTCCATAAATACGAAAGTTTGGTGATTTTCCTGGCAGCCAAAGAAGAAAGGCAGTATTATATTCTCAACTAAAAAAAAAAAAAAAAAAAAAACTCTGCTCAAATATAATCAAATTAAAGCAGGTTGGGCAACTCAGAGAGCTGCTATGACTTATATTTAAAATACAAAAGGAAATTTTATATCTGTGGGACTCAGTTGCCATTGCCATATTACCTGTGTGTGACTGAGCATTGTTGTGTCTCATTTTATTGGATCAATTCTATTTTCCATATTATTGAAAGATTGTCATTAGTGTATCTGTCCATACCTATTTAGTTTCTTTGTCAATTATGTCCACAGATCAAACTCCTAAAAAAGGAGTCGCAGAATTGTTGAATTGAAATGAAGAATAGAGGAGGGAACAAGATGAAAGCAGAGTAGATGGACTTACCTCCTCTTTAGACCCTTAGCTAGACTACAGCAGCACAAAGTCATTAACTCCTTAATTGCAAGGCAGGGGACAGCAGTATACATGGGTGCAATATCCTGAGAAGGGGGACCCAGGCTGGCTGCCAGCTGCCAGCCTCAGGAATCTGGTCACCAGCTGTAAGAGCTGGTACCAGTGCCTGTCCCCGCCTAGCTGAGACTCTTGGAGCAGCAAACTAAACGGACACAGGTGGACAGTAGTGAGACTAATTATCTTTTGGGCACCAGCAGAGACCAGTGTAGACTTCAACAGGGTTGATACAGAGGAGATTCACATTACATTGAAGAGGATGTGGGTGTAGAGTGGCAGCTGGGGATTGTAGTCTTGAGTAGAGGTCCATCGCTGGGCTATTGACTCATTCAGGGCAGGATGGGAGAGGAAAGTAAAGGTTGTAGGAGGCACACACTCTAGAAGGAGGGCAAAGCATTGTGGGATTGCGGGGGTACTGAACACAGGCTGAGGCCCCAGGAGAGCAAAGGAGGCATTATGACCTCTCCTTTCCCTTCGTACCTCCTGAGACTGCTTACCTTGCTAGGTAATATTCAATTTTTTTTTTTAATATATTTGTAACTTTACTAAAGTACGTTAAACTGAGATTTATCTCTTCATAAGGAGAGAATCAGTAAACTGCCCCTGAAAAACCAGGAGAAAGATTAACTTAAAAAAGCTCTCCAAGAATAATCCTTATTTGGACAAGACATCTAATGTCAGCAAGAGGTAAATCCATGTAAAAAGCCAGGCAGGGTATTAGTGGGACCAGGTAGATATAGAACTTTCTGGGGGGTGGTGACATCTTGGGGAGACAGAGAGTCTTATTGTTACAGGGCAACTCCAATGTGAAATGTGTTGGCCTGACTGTGTGTCCTCACCTGCACACTTAAAAGGGACTTATAATGAGACTCAACTGCAAGTACACACAAAATGGGGTAATAAAGGGTTTATTTACAAAAAAAGGAATATGATGAAATTAATAACTCAGGGAGAAAGGGAGAGTTAAATTGGTGAATGTGTCTTACCAGTTCCGCTGAGCTGGAAACCCAGCTTGAAGCTCGGCGAAAAGCCAACAGACCCCTCAGGCCACATGTCTGGTTATACACCAAACCTGGCTTCTTAACTCCACCCTGTTCCCAGCAATTCTCCCTTCACTGATGAGGACATTATGGGATTTGTAGTCCTTGGTGTCTTGCATCTCTTTGGTCTTGGGTTGGGGTAGGGTCCATAAAACATATTTGTGGAGTTTGTTCTGGGCATCTTTTGCCCCCAACAATATCAAAGACTGTCCACCTATTATGTAACCAAGATCAATTAAGGGTCTTGTTTTCTCTTCCAACGTTCTTGAAGAGCTCTACTGCATTAAAATACAGTACTTGTATTGAACTTGAAGTTGTTGAACTTCCCAGTGTACTTTTTCTTCTTCACACTGACAATGTTTTTCTTCTATTTCTTTGTTCTATTATCACAAATTATTTTATATTTGCTCATGACACTGAACTGGAAGCTGGAGCTGAGCTTCAGAGCACTTCAATTTTTAAAAAATTTTTTGAGCTTCATCTCAAATATATGATGGGGAATGAGTTATTACATATTAAATTCCAGTATGCCAGCTGAGATACCAGAGTTTGATCCATTTGAACAACTGCATTGGTTTTATCCATAGTGATAGATTGAACAGCAGACCAAAAATATTATCACTTGTTAGTTATTGGTGGAGACTAAGATGCAAATTGCTCAGGGTACTGTGTGCTCAGGAACAAATATCTCTAAGGAAATCCCCCACTTGTTTTTTCATTCTTTTTTTTTTTATAAACAGATGTCTTGATTTGAATGGAACAAAAATTTTTTCTTTAGTACATTCATGTTCTGTTGGTTTGTTTAGAGGATATTTCAGAATAAAAGGATCTTGGAAGGTTTTCTTTGAGGATAAATTGCTATAAAATGACACTAACTATGCTTCTCTATTGAAAACTTTAATACAAAGATTTCATTCAATGCAGAATATACAATAATATAATTTATTCTAACACAGATGACCCTGTTTTGACACTTTCACTGCTTAAATTTATAATGGACATAGAACATATATGCTTATAAAGCACTTACAGTTCTTCTTATAACAACCTTTTTTTGTTTGTTTCTTTCTTTTGAGTTCTTTAAATATGTATTATTTTCATTTAGGACCCTCTTTAGCCAGATTCTCATTACTGCTTCATTTTGTAAGAACACTTAATTTTGTTTTTTCCCTGTATATTGTCTCTACTAAAATAGAATGTAGCACATTTCATATATAGGAACCAATAAGGAAAATTGTCCTTTAATTCCCATTTTACCCTTTATGGTATACAGCAGAAAGAAAATGCTTTTATAGATATTTCTAGGAAAAGCTGTGAAACTTAGAACCAACCAGCTTCTATCTACACAGTTTATTTTACTAGAAATGGAAAGCATGGTCTAAAAGAAAAAAGCCACCATTTCACATGTAGCTTTATTCACACATTGCATTTCTGCATTCTTTTGTTTGTATTATAAAAATTTGATATGATAAAAAATTTTGTGATTAAAAAAATTATCCATGGTAGTTTCCTGTTCATTTTAGCTCATCCAGACAGTGAAACAACATTTATAATTAAAGTGTCAAACAGAAAGGTTATTAATAGAGCAGTTAGGACAAGTCAGTATTTGTCAAACCCTTTTCCTCCAGTGTTTTCCATCAAAGTTAATGAATACTTTTATATTTAATTCCTTTTGATTTTTCATGTTCTGCATTCAATACATCAGTAAATATTCTTGGTCCCATCTTCAAAATAGACCAAAACTTAATCAATTCTCACCACTTCCATAGCTACCACCGAATTGAAGCTACTGTTACAACCTTCACTTTCAGTCCTGTCTCTCTTTTAGACCATTACCCCTTCCCTTCCACTCAACACAAACTATTAGAGTCATTCTTCCAAAATGCATGCAGTGGGCCGCTCCCTGCACCACCTCCCTTGTGACTTTGTGTCTCACAGGGAACTCATTTAAATTCTTTCAACAGTCGGAATCCCTCAAGGATCTAGATCCAGTGGTCTTGGGTTTTATCTTTGATTCTTTTTTTTTTTAAGATTTATTTATTTATGCATACAGGCTGAGGTACAGGCCAGAGGTGTGGGGCGGCAAGATGGTTCACCAGAGACAGAGCGGGGAGCAGAACAGGCAGATCGAAGGAAACACACTGCTGAGGGGAGCAGCAGGCGAGGCAGGAGAGGTCTGCTGCGCCATGTGGGAATCTCCCCAGCCAGGCATTGAACTCACATCACAGCACAACGTTTTTTTGTTTTGTTTTGTTTTGTTTTTTTATTTATGCATACAAGCTGGGGTACAGGCCAGAGGCGTGGGGCGGCGAGAGGGTTCACCAGAGACAGAGTGGGGAGCAGAACAGGCAAATCAGAAATACACTGCTGAGGGGAGCAGCGGGCAAGGCAGGAGAGGTCTGCTGCACCATGTGGGATTCTCCCTGACTGGGCGTCGAACTCGCGTCGCCACTGCCAACAGCTCCACAGCACAACGTTTAACCGCTGCACCACCAGGGAGGCCCTTTCTCTTTGATTCTTTTTTTTTTTTTTTTTTT
>PVIJ01004909.1:80191-101505 GCA_004024925.1 Scalopus aquaticus | reverse complement strand
CGCCACAAATGTGAGAACTTGATGGGAATAATTATGGTTTAGTAGAGTCAGGTGGGTTGCACTTACTCCCTGGACTAAACTAAAACTTTTGTTAAACCCCCTCTCCCTCACTTCAGTCAGGATTAATTCAGCCTCATTTCTATTTTCATGGTTGCTTATCCCTACTCCATTGAAAAGCTTATCATACACTATCAGGGTGTATTTCATTGGTCCAGCTCCCTAGCCAGATTTCCTGAGGTTGGTAACTAAGTTTGAGTCATCTTGGCTATCTCCAACAAACCTGAAAACAAAAAGATTTTTATGTAGCCTACTGGTTCACTCTGCCCTGTACCTCTGAGGAAAGATAACCAGGAAGCTTCCTTTGGGAAAATCTTTGAGTGGCTCAAAGGAAAAAAAGCACTTAAGGAATCAGAGAGTAAGCTCCCACCGGACCCTTCCTGAGGAATGCAATCTCAGCTCCTGACAGCCTGCAGAGGGCTCCTGCTGGGGGAGTCCATTCCCCTTCTCTCTTCCTCCATTTGCAATCATTATTTATTTATCTTTGGAAGTTGAAGGAACCAGAGCCTGCAAATGGGAGAGACTTGTGGAGCCAGGGAGAGAAAGTGAAGAGGCCAGTGTCTGGGCCCAGAGTCTGCTGCCAATCCGCAAGAAAGTGAAGCTGCTTAAAGGTCACGGTGCTGGAAATGGTGCCACACACACCAGCAGGGCCAGAAGCACAAAAAGAGATGATGGTCACCTTAGCGGCCATTTTGGTAGCATACTGAAGTATGAGGAACAGGGTCCCGTAACTGGAATAGCCTGTCTCTTTGCAGCAAAGACTCTAGGAAGTGACCAAAAAGTCAGGCTTTATGGGGAAAAATGAAGAGGCAGACACTCAGAGTCATCTTTTTTCTCTTCCCTCTGTCCACGGCCCCCTTCCTAGCTTGCATTAGAGTCCATCTAAGACCCACAGGCAACTTTCATCCCCCTCCCTGGCAGTCAAGGTCAGACTCTGCCCAAGCTACCAGCCTCCTGCCCATAGACTCCTGGTGCCCCCTGTCTAACTCATTTACATGTCACAACTTACATCCATCAACTAGGGTTCCATTTTGACCCCAAAGGTTAGATACCTAAGGATGTCGTACAGAACTCTCTAGAACTAGGCTCTCCTGACTAACCGACCTCCTGTGCTACTGGAGTAGTAAAGAACCATTCTCGGTTTCCCTCATTCCACTGCCCCCCAGACACATAAACACATTTGGGAGGTGAAAAAGGCAAGAAGGCCATCAGATCTGATCAGTCTGCCTTGGCCTTTGACCCCTCCCTAGCCGAAGACACGCAGCCCCGCTGGGCGAGGTCATGGGCCCAGAGGAGGGCCTGAGAATCCTTAGTCTTTGGCGTGTGTCCTGCAATGGCCACAGTCAGACCTTGAGGACCCTGTCTGGTTGTGGGAGTGAGAGCCAATACCAGACTGGCCCAGCATGTCAGGCGCCAAGAGAAGCCGAGTCCCAGCAACCCTAGAGCCGTGAACAAAGTTCAGTCTGAAGCCTGGCGCACTAAACACGTCTGGCCAAGGTCGCAAGTCAATGAAAGCACCCGAGGCAGGGGTTGCAGGCTGGAGGACTAGAGGGCGGGTTTTGTGGAAAGTGATGGTGGTTGGCTTTGCGGTCTAAGAAGGACTACCTAGAGGAAGAGTCCTCGCTAGGGTGAGATCAGCGGAAGTGCGAAGGAGTCTAGGTTCGGGTCTCTTGCGCTGACACGCAGGGCCTCAGCCGGCTGGCCGGCTCTCGCTCCGGGAAGGGCAGCGGCCTGGCTGCGCATCGGGAGGCGCTAGGGCCTCGCGGACGGACAAGCTGGCGAGGGGAGGGCGCCCTCTCAGGAGGGCGGGCGGGGGCTGGCGGCGGCGGGAGCGGCGCCGCGCCGAGCAGCCTCCATCCATGGCACGGAGCGGCGGCGGCAGCGGCAGCAGGAGCCCTGCGCGATCCGCTAGGTCCCATTCCGGCTCTCAGCAAGCAGGAGACGCGGAGAGGCCGCGCCTCGACCGGCCCCCGGGCAGAGTGCAGAGCCTCAGACCGCGCTGCCGGGGGCCGCTTGTGTGGCGCTGACAGCCGCGCCCGCGTCCCCCCGGCCGGGTAGCTCGCCGGACATGCCCCCCGGGCGCGGCGGCGGGGACCCCGGGGTTTGCCTCCGCCCAGGGCCCCCCAGCCCGCCCTTGGGCGCCCCGGGCCCCTACTGAGCACGCCTCCTGCACGCCCAGGTCCCTCGGACCGGCACTCAGACGGGCCGCAGCGCTGTCTGTCCCCGCGGGGCAATGGGCTGATGGGCGCCGGGGGACGCAGGATGCTGGGGGCGCCCGTGCGTCTGCTGCTGTCGCTGCTGCCTTGGCTACTGCTCCTGTTGCGCGAAACTCAGGGCGCTCCCGGCTGCCCCGTCCCCATCCGCAGTTGCAAGTGCTCGGGCGAGCGGCCCAAGGGACTAAGTGGCGGCGCCCCCAACCCAGCGCGCAGGAGGGTAGTGTGCGGCGGCGGGGACCTCCCGGAGCCTCCCGAGCCCGGCCTGCTGCCTAACGGCACCGTTACCCTGTGAGTACTCCACTTTACCCGCTCTCCCCCGCCCCCCACCGACCCGAGCCCAGACTGGGGTATCAGACGGGAGGGTCGGAAAGAGAGGGAAGGGCCGAAATCCCCAATTCAGAGTCTCAGGACAGTTCTGAGTCCTGGCGTCGAGAAGAAGGAATTTGAGAGTTAAGGGAAAGATCAGGACTCCAGGAGTGTGTAGGGAGGAAGGAGCTTTAGGGGGTTCGGTGCACCCCAGAGAGGAACAGCGTGGGCTCCCACTCACCTGCACAGGTGAAGTGAAGTGAGCGCTGGCGTGACGCCCACGCTCCTTGACTTTCCAGCCTGGGCAGATGTTGCGGAATTCAGGGACCTGAGGTGGGTGGGATGGGGCAAGACTTAGGAAAGATCGACGCTCGCGGCCCAGTAAATGGCTGTGGTAGTTAGCACCGCGGTCGCGTTGCGGACCGGGTGGGACTGGAGGAGTCTCGGAATTCACCCGGCGGAACTGTCTCCTCCAGTCGGGGGCGCTGTAGCTCCCCCCCGCCGAGCCTGGCATCCCAGCTTCCAGTCTGTCTTCTTTGGGCAGTCTGGAGAGTAGGCTCGGAAAAGTCTGCCTTTGGGGTGCTGCCGCTTTTAGTCGGAATGAGACCCTGGCGTCCCACTTTCTCCTGGGCCCCAACCTCCTCCCAGCGCGCGCATCTGTGAAATGAGCTCTGTGCTGGCTCCTGCACCCCATCCTCTTCCTTTCCTCCCCGGTATATATCTGTAGCTTCGACTTTTCTCGATTGACTTTTTTGCTCAAAGATTGCCAAGAAAGAAACCTGGCTGGGGGAAGTCGACAGCCCCCTCCTCTCGCCCCCTCCCCCCAGCCTCCTTCCCTCATCTGGCGTCCCTTGTCCTCAGAGCCTTATTAAGCCCTGATTTGGCTGCCACAACCCTCCTTGTTGGGAGTCTGAAGTTCCCGCAACCAGTGGAGAATTAGCTACCCCTCCCCACTGCCGCGACTTCCTGCACTGACCACGTGCTCGGAGTTCCACGCACGTCGTGGGCTTGAGGATCGCGCCCTAGCGGTGCCCCCTTCCTGTCCTGTCCTGGATGCAGTCTACTAGCCGCTTCCCCTCCCCTGTCCTCCTGACCCTAGTGGCGACCATTTCCCCAGCGCCGCTCGCCGGGAGTAGGAGCTGGCTTGCAGTCTGTCTGATTGTGTCCAGAACAATACAGTAACTCCTCTGGTTGGGTGGGTTCAGAGGCTGCCCGCTTCCTGACAGGACACACTGGTCAGTCTCTGACGTTGGCCTCCTGGCCCCTGCGTGTTCCCTGGCTTAGGGGGTGGGGGTGGAGTGGAGGTAGGGTGGAGGCTGTGGAGGCTCTGTGTCTGCTGTCTTCTGCCTCCCAGCTGCTGAGGCGAATGGCCATGGCTGGGGAAGGCAGCTGTGGCTGCTCATTCCACGTCCCTCTGAGTATCCACTGGTGTTGAAGGGTCCAGACAGGCTTGGGCATTCCCCAGCCCACTCAGTTTTGGAAGAGAAAAATGCTTACTGTGTGGAATAGTTGGGCTGGTGTGTGAGTCCCAGCTGGGAGAAGATAACTCCAGAAGGGGGGTGTGTGTATACTTGATCCTGTGGCTGTACTCGCACATATGTGTGGGACACTGTCTCTCTGTGTATCTGTTTGTCAGGATTAGAGAGTCCTAACATACTGAAGGGGGGCGGTGCACATTAAAAGGTGGTTTTGCAGAACATCTTAGAATGATTTGGCAACTAATGCTTTCGAGCCATGGCTAATTCCCATCGACGCCACTACGAGGAAGAAGGGGCCGACCCTTGGTGAGAATACATTGGCAAACATGACTGCTAGCTGTCTCCAGAAGAAGGGACCCCTTTTGTCTCAGGCCACTAACCTAACTGGTTTAAGATGCTTTCCAAGGAAAGGCCTCCTGAACTTGGCTGGATACCCCACCCCTCCTCTCTCAGGGACAGCAGACTGGATGGGCTAGAGAAACTTTGAGAATCCCCTTGCCCATCAGCCTGGAGTGTGACTGAATCCCAGCCACCCACATATTTCGTAGGTCCCCCACCCACATATTTCTTAGGTCCCCCACCCACATAATACTGATCCTGACTGCGGCCACCCCTCACACCACCCCCTAAGCAGGCTTCTGAAGGGAAAAGAGCCCAAATTCTTCAGAAGCTGTGTAGTGATTCTTTGTCAGGGTCTAGTCCCCCAGCATACCTATCCCTCCCCCAGCATTCATCTTGAGGGAAGAAGAAAGAGAGGGTTTGGGAAGAGACTACAGCTTCAGCCTGGCTGCCCAACAAGAGGCTAAGTTCACCTAAAACTTCTCCATGCCCTCCCAGTGCCTCCTTGATCTCCTCAGCACTTTTTTCCACAAAAATTTCCCTTCTCATTTAACTTGCCACCTGGCGCAAACAACAGGACTTGAGCCAATAGTTTTTACATTATGGCTTTAACCTTCTCTCTCCCCTCCCTTTTTTTTCCCTTCCATCAATGGCCACCAGGTTCCAGGACCCTTCATATATCACTTGGTGCCTCAGGGGGCTTGGGAGTCCAGCTTGGGGAGTCTAGCATACACTCGTGCTGGGGTTATTCAGGCAAAGAAAATTCTAGATGAGATGCCTGCCTGCAAGGTGCCTCCAAGCAGTTCAGAGGCAATGCCGTGAACAGCCCGTTTATCTCTCTAAGAACCCTTCCACCTCCCCTCCTTATCTCAACTCCTGCCTTCTGTTTTTATAGACTAACTCTCCCCACCCTTTATTTTTTCTTTGTTTTTATCCCCCTTTAATGGATTTTCATTCACAGGTTTCCAGGGAAGCAGAACTCTCAGCTTCCTTCCTGATCCCTCTGTCCCACCCACACCCTCAATCTTGTGGCCTGGTCGACAGGCAACCGTGGTACCAGTACTCCTGGCCAGAGCAGGAGGCTTCGAGGCCCTTTTCTGAGGGAAAGTTCCCCAAAGCCCAGGCTCTTAGAGAGATCCTGGCTGTGGGAGGGAGACACAGATCACTGTGAACGCCCCCCCCTACCCCCCCCACCACACACACCAGGTGATGAGGCCCCTAGTTCTCAGCTCTGGAAGTTCAAGTGAGGGTGGGGGGAATAATAGGGTATTCAGGGCAGGTCTAATAATAGATAACTCCAGAAGGAACCTCCTATGAAGATCTCCCCCGACATCTGAGCAGCCCCTCAGAGCCTGTCAACCCATGTTATAAATTCCTAGAACGTCTGCACTGAAAAGGGCCCTAGAGATTAGCCAGCCCAGCCCTTACGTCTTGCAGCTCAGCAAATGAGGCCCAGAGGGCTGACGTCTCCCTAATAGTCACAGTTCGCTGATCCAGTGTCAGGATTAGCTAGTTGAATTTGTAGCTTTCTCCTCAGGTGAGGGATTTGCTGCTCACCTTACTGGACTTGGGGCCCAATGGATGAAAATGCTACTTAAAAAACAAAACAAAACAAAAACCCTGTTTCTTCTCCCGCAATGCCCAGGCCCTTTTGACCTGGAAGCAGGCCCATGCTGGGTGGGGCAGGGCAGGCACAGAAGGGTCACTCATTCTCCCAGAGCCCACAAACCCTCATCCATCCGCTCACCCTCCCATTTCAGGGCAGGGGGCTGCCCACCATGCAGGCTGCCCACATAGGGGCAAAGGGGTGTTTGTGCCACGGATGTGCTCTGCCCCAGTTGTGTTCTTTTGCTGAGAGTTTGGTGGGCTTCTGGGCGGCCACCAGGGGAGGGAAAGCTTGGAGAGGCCTTGTGGCAGCCTGGGTGCTGTGCAGTTTCAGGGAAGGCGTTCTGGAGCACAGACCTCCCTCCCTCGGGCCTCCAGCTCTGGACTGGGCCCTCCCCTCAGTACCCCTCACGCCTGCCACCAGGATCCAGTTAGGGGAATTTGGGGCAAAGTGTGCCAGCTGCCATTCATGTAGCCTAAGGGGAGTGGAAAGATGCCGGTGGGAGGGGCAGCCCATGCCTGCCTCCCCACCCCCTTTGCGTCCACCCTCTTTTCCCCATATGGTTCTCATAAGGTCTGGGCTCAGAGACAGCAGCCAGAGGAAGTGGCTGTGTACAGAGAGCTTTTGTGCCGGAGAGGAGGGGGAGGGAGAGAGCTCGAGAAAGAAGGGAAGAAAAGAGGGAAGAGGCAGCAGCAGAGGTGAGAGAGAGCCAGGAGACCCCAAGACACTCCCTTACCTTCCTGGTAGCAATGTAATGGTGCAATTCTCAGCTGCAGCACCCCCAAATGCACTCCTGGACTGAAGTGAGAGGCCAAGAAAAAAGTCAAGTCTCTCTCCGACTCTTCCCCCCTACCTGCTGGAGGAACTGAAGGCAGCCAGCTCAGGCTCCAGGCATTTGTCACCAGTCCTGGAGGTCCCTGGCTCCCTCCTGTGCTGGATGTCAGGGTCCAAGTTCTCGGAGACCCTCGGGCAGAGAACAGAGCCCTATGGGGCTCACTGGTTGAGTCCTCATTGCTCCAAAAAGACTGGGGAGGCCGAGGTGCTGAGCTCCAAAGGCAACACATTATCATTCAACCCCCAGGCGAGCCAGGACCCAGAATGGCATGTTTGGCCTGAATTATAGGCAGTGTGCCTAGGCCCAGCCACCGCTGATCCCCAATGAAATGCCCTACTGCTGGCTACTATGGGTCTCCCTTCTGTGGTGGTGGGCAATCCTTAGTCCTGGGGGCGAGTCTGAGAATTTCTCCCAAAGGCACAGGCAAACCAGTGTAATTTGAACCTAACCATAAATTGACCCTTAAATTTGGGGTCGTGTTTTTAAAAGGGAGAGAGTGTTTCTAAGGTTGTGCCACATGGGAATCATTGTAATAAGAAGGCTTTCCTGAGGGAGAAAAAGTTCTAGCCATTCAGAGTTGATCCATCTTTCCATTCAGTAGGCTCTTCTCACCAAAGCCCTGGGGGGGAGGGGTGAGTTCCCCATTGCCACATGGGGTGGGGGGGTGAGTTTCCCATTGCCACACAGAGTAGACCAGTACCCCTTCTCCCCTGACACACTGAGGCAGAGACTGCTTCATGGCGCCAGCCTGAGAGCTGGGAGGAGAGAGGCTAGAAATGTCCCAGGGCTGAGGAGCCAGAAGGAAAATCCGGTAACTACTAGGAAGGGGCTGCTCAGAGGGGCTGTTTATTTTCATTCCCCCAGCCCAGTGCTCTGTTCTATTTAGAGCTTAGACACTGACAGGACGAAGCTGCCTCCTCCCCTTCCTCCTTCCTCAGGGGGGCCCCCATCCTTTCCAAACTCCAGAACATTCCTTTGCTTTTAGGACTGGGTGATGGGGGTGGGAGAGCAGAGAGATTGGAGTGTAGTGCTTGGGCAGCCTCCCAGGACCCAGCTTTCCCAGCCCTGGGAGCAGAGAGGCAGGATGGGGGAGCAAGGGGGTGTGCAAGATGGATGGGGCCAGGTGAGGGGCAGGGGAACCAATCTGTCACAGAAGAGCAGGGAACAGGGTGAGAGAGGGGCCTAAGGAGGGAGTTTCAGCCTGAACTTGAAGGGCCAGACATCTCCCAGCTGGAAAGAGAAGGGAAGAGAAAGCCCACACCTCCCTCTGTACACACCCCCACCGCCCCCAGGCCTCTTTGCCTGCTGGGAACTGTGTGTCTAGGCAAAAACTCTAGACTTCAGTCTCCCAGAGACTCAGTATCCACAGTGGGAAAGGCCATCAAATACAAGGTCTAGGAGTCTCAGTCCAGACCCTTCTTTTACTGAGAAGGAAACCCCCAGAGAGGGGCTGACCTGCCCAAGGTCAAATAGCTCCCAGTCAGACCCAGGGCTCCTCTCCAGGTCAGCCTCTTCCCACACTGACCAATCAGAGACATCATCCCTGGGGACTGAGCAGGCATCATCTACTTCCTCCACGTGGATACATGAGCCAAGAAAAAGGGGTGCCCCCACCAATGATAGACTAACAAGTATAAGCCTACTGGGAAGGGGTGCTCTGCACAAAATCACTGTGTTTAGAATCAGACTGACCCAGGAAATGTGAGACCCCTGACCTCTAAACTTTTTTCTGTGTTTCCTCCAGCATGATGACCAGCTTCAGCGCATGTGGCCCCAGTGAGGAAGGTGCCCCATAGGGCTGTACCCTAGAGCCAGTTTAGCCCAGAAAGGGACAGAGGCCTTTGCAAGGTGTTAGGAGTGAACTTTGCCAAGACTCTCTGGAGTTGGGGGGATTTAGTGTGGGGAGAGTAGATGCAAAGGGAAACTGCCCCGACTTGGGTAAAACAGCTCGGCATGAGCTCTGTCCACTGTTGATCCTGTCTTCTGGGAGCTGTGCCCTTCCAGATACCCATCCATTCATTCAGCCAACACCTGCTGTGCCCTCACCCAGTGCCAGGAGGTCAGAAACCTCAGCTCTGCCCTCAGGGGCCTTACATTTCACCAGGATATGGTTCACAAAGCAGGGCCTGCTTGGGGCCCAGGGCTCCCAGGGAAATCTTCTAGGCTGGAAAAATTAAAGAACTAATTTATACTCAGGTGTAAAAGACTGGCAGCAAGTTGGTCCCTTCAGGTTTATTTTCAAAGTGACTTACTTTCTTCACCCAAAAGCTGGGCTCCCCAGTGGTGAGATTTAGGCCAGAAGTAAAGAAGGGTTTAAGGTGTATTGAGAGTGACCCTCTAGCTTCCTCAGATGTATTAACATTGTGTATTAATGCATCCCTCTCCACCATCCTTGGAAATTTATAGAGACCCCATGTTTGATTTATGCGGGTACAAATCGAGTATTACTCAGGCTGAGCGCTTGGCAAGTGTTTGGTATAGGTTTGAAGAATGAATGAATGAATTTGCAAGTATGCCTGGTCATGGCAGACTCTTTTCCATGTTCTAAAGTGGGGTGTTGGGGGACCAAACCCCATCAGAATACTGACCACTCAGCACAAACATCTGTATCCCCTTTTCTTGGGCTTTTGCCTTCAGATTCAATCCCAAAGCCCTAACCTCCCTCAAGGTGTCCTTCCCGTCCCAGTCCCAATTTCTGGTTCCACCTATTTGTCACCAGGACAGGGTGCCCTTGTAGAGAAGTTAGAGGAAAGGAGAAAGGAAGGCCATGTATAAGAGCCTCTGTGAGGCTGTTTTCTCTCTTGGCCTTGGTCTCAGCCTTGCCTGGGTGTCCACCTCATGTCGGGGGAGAGGGGGTACGGGAGAGCAGGGAGGTCTACCTGGATCTCCTTCTGTTTACCAGTAGGTGTTCAGGGTTGACTGGACAAGCTTCCAGACAAGGGGAGAGATCACAGCGCAGTACGGGAGTGGGCCAACAACCTTGCATAGCCCCTCCAATGCTTATGTCCCCAGTAACCAAGCTAACGGGACATGAAGGGCAAGAGAAATGTGTCAAAGCAGGGCCTGTGGTCCAGAGAGCATCTCACTTCTGGAGAGCCCGTCAACCAAACCGTGTCACCCCTGTCCTTGATGAAACATCAGAATGGTTTCTGATTGACATAGGATGGCATTTGATATTTATTTAAGCATTTATTAATTTCAATCTTGCACTGTTTATGTCTGAGGCAATGATTATTTGGAGGTTTCAGAGCGTTTGTGGGCCATGTGAGAACATAAAGGACCTGGGCCCTGTGCCTACAGGACAGGCTGCTAGTCCAGTTGTGAACCTTGATAGTTCCAGTGCATTATGGGCCTGAAGCCTTTTTGGTACCAGCAAGCAGACCTCACCTATGTTCTCCTAAGATACTGCCAAGGTGTCAGAGCCGTGTTGGAGACAGATCCTTCTAGGCACAGGGGGCCTGGGTGCTGGCCTTGATTCTAGGCTCAGGCTCCCTGGAGAGACCGTAGAGGTCCCCAGGCCCAGAATAAGGTCCTTGCATCTGTGGGGAGCTGACATGTATGACTCTTCCTCCACATGTGAGGACTATTTCGTTCTGGCAAGTGCTGGTCCTGTGCCCATGGAATGGTGCCCACATGACCCCTACGGGGTCATCTTTGATGTCGGGCTGGGATCTGGTGAGTTCCTGTGGCTGCCCAGAGGCCACAGGGCCTCACCATAGACGCCAGCCACTCGCTCCCTTGGCTCCCAGCCTTCTTAGTGGTAACTCTGCCGCCTTCTCCTCCCTAAAATGGGACCCTAGCTGGGGAGGGTTCTGGAATGGACTCGGTATGCCCCCTGTCCTTGGCCAGATTTCAGATGCTGGAGTAGAGAACAGGGGACTCCAAGGACTGATCCCCCTTCCTGTGAAAATTTGATTTTGGGTGATGGGAGGGGAGGAATGTGGGATAGATGGATGCTGAAATGCTGGGCTGGGTGAAGCAGAGCCCAGGTCAGTGTGGTTGGGACAGGACACACCTGGCTGGCTCCCTGTGTGGTTGCAGGGCAAGAGTTTGGTGGAGGCCGAGGGAGTGTCTGTCTGGGTTTGAAGAGGGCTAAGACTGGCACCGTGTCTCTGGCTGGGGAGCAGGCTTCCTCCTTCCCTGCTTGCCTGCTGGGGCCTCCCTGCCCATTTTCCTCCCAGGGGAGCCTAGTGCGGTGGGAACATTTTTCTTCCCATTGGATGAGGCTGTGTATATGTTTTCATCTACCCCATTAGCAATCCTGTAACTACCAGCTTCCTACCTGCCCATTACAAGGCCAGAAACAAGCACTTTCTGACCCAAATCACTCCCCTCCCGACCAGACTCACAAAGGGCACCAGGAACAATGGAGGCCATTCTCTGGCTAATCTAGGTCTAAAGCAAATCTTCTCAGTCCTATCTAGGCTGTTAAGGCCAAAAAATCCACTTCTAGGTGTTTGGGGGCTTGCGTCATAGAGATATTCACCTGAAGTCTGTCCAAGAATTGGAAACACAGCAAGAAGGGGGCCCACGGGTAGAGGGAATGAAAAGCTGTTTGCTTAGTGTCCCTGCTTTTGTGAGTGGGTTGAGGTTGGGGGCGGTGGTCAGAAACATGCTGTCTGCAACAAGGAAAACTCATTTCAAGACTTTCAGGGCTTTGCACAGGGCCAGCCAAGCCAGCGCATACTGCAGCTGACACCCTCCCCATTCTGCCCTCTGCCATCCAGCACAAGAGGCTGCCTTCCAGGGAGAGGGGTCCTGCCCTGCAGGGGCTCCAGGTTTAAGGTAGTGAGGGGTGAGACACCAAGAGATAAGTTGTTCTGGGTCATCCTGACCTGCCTCAGGGGCTGGTTCCAAAGTGCATGCAGACCTCGCAGCCCCCTCCCCAAACACACACATGCATTCACACTGCCCCAGTTGCTTCAGTATCTTTCAATCAACCCAAAATTCCTCCTGGAGAGTTGCTGATAGCAAGGAGACTAGATAAGGGTTAAAGCCATGAGCCTTGAGTGACTCCTGAGTGACTTGTGGTGTGGCTGCTCTGAACTGAGAGGTGCCGGGAGAGTAGAGTATTCACATACCAGATTCAAAGTCTTTGGTATGAAGACATAGTACCTCCACCCCCCCCACCCCTGGGCCCCCCAAAAGAGACACTGGGGGCGGGGAACTATCTCAATATCTCATCAATAACTTTATATGTTGATTCCATGTTAAAGTGATAACATTTTGGATACACTGGTTAATAAAATATATTAGAATTAATTTGATTTAAGAGATTTAAATCTGGCTATTAGAACATTTTATGTATTTAAAAATTTTATTAAGGTAACATTGGTTTATAATGTTATATATAGGTTTCAGGTTGCAACATTTTAAATAAATATCTGTATATACTAGGTTATATAGCCTCCGAAAGTCTAGTTTCCATCCTTCAACATGCAGTTGGCCCTAAGTTATCCACCCTCCACCCTTCCCCCTTCTGGTAAACACTATTAGGTAGAATGTTTTAAAATTATATATGTGACTTGCATTCTGTTTCTTTTGATCAGCTTTGGGATATGTGAAAGGCATTAAAGGGTTAAAGCCAGAGAGTCTGGATAATGTGGGGTACTCCCCAACACCATCTCTGCACCTGTCTGGACAGTGTTCTTAGATTAGAGTCCCAGGTTTTCATCTCAGGGATTTGGGAGTTTGAGATTTTAAAAATTTTCTCATTCCTATTCAATGATCTCTAAAAATAATCTTTTGCAGATAATTTTGAGATCATATTCATTAAAAGCCATTTTCATAGCATAGGACTTTCATTTCTGAAGTCAGGTTTCTCCAAAAGAAACAGACAAAACAAAACAAAAACAAACCCTTAGATTCTGATTTCAGAACTGAGGTTACCAGAGGGGCAGGAGGGAAGGGAACAAAGGGGTAAAGGGGGCTCAGTGGATTGTGGAGGAGGATTATCAGTACTTTGGTGGTGGGTGTGGTGTGATTACACACATTTATAGGGGTGTAAACCTGTGCTCCTGAAACATACAGTCACAGTTTTCTAAGCCAAGGTGACCTCAATAAAAGAAAGAAAAGAAATGGAATTCTCACACATTCCTAGGACATGCTTTTTTAACAGCTCCTGCTCAAGTTTAAAAAAACTAAAGTTCTCAAACCTCCCCTTCAGGGATGGGGTTGTGATAAACCAGCTCTTTTCCTCTAACCTTCTGTACCCCCCAGCTCTCCCTATGGCTGACTCCCATCAGCATCCCCATCCTTACCCCTCTCCCCTCCCCTCAAAACCAGGGAAGGGGCAATCCCTGCGAGAGATGAGTTCTCCACCCCTTCCCAACAACTCGGAAAGCCCCCTCCCTCTCTAGCTTCCATCCTGGCCACGGTTTTCATGAGCCTTTTAAAGAAGGAGTAACTGGACTTCAGCTCTCTGGGGCCCTCTTACCACCTGTCTTAGTATATCACCCACCCACTGCCAATAAAAAGTTTTGGGGAAGATCTCTGTGACAGCCCCTCTTGCCTGTCCCCACGCCTTTCTTCTCCGTAACTATCCAGCCCAGCGGCTGTGCACTTGAGAAAATCCTTTTAAGGCCTGCACCTCTAGCCTTCCCAAGTGCACCCCTAACAATAAAGAAGGAAAACCCTTTGCTTCAACCCAGGGTAGGCAAGAGTTCGGACTGAAGCTCATCAAAGATTTTTAATAAACAATTAAGTCAAGGGATGAGCCTGTTGATGGGGCTGGAACTCCCTCCCAGTAGGGAGCCTGGCAGAGAAAGGCTGAGTGGGTGGGCGGAGTGGGTTCAGCCAGCTTGGGGCCTCTTCCTCCTCCCCTAAGCACAAACGTATAAATAAACAGAACTCCAAGGGGGCAGAAGCAAAGACAGAGAGGCCTGGGTTTCCCCAGGCCCAGAGCTCTATCAGTTTTCTGTCAAGGCTGCTGACAGGCTTGGGGAGGCGGGACCTTGGTGTGGTGGGCGCCTTTGCTGGGTAAAGTCGCTTCCACTCACATCCTCTGCTCACAGGAGTGTTTGAGACCCTGCCAAGCTTCCTGTTCCCCCACAAGAGCCCTGATCCAGTTCATACTTTCTCGCCAGAACTACCCTCAGGATGTTGGACTGAGGGCTTGAGCAAGGCAGGGCTGTGGAGGGCAAGAAGAGGCTACTGTGGGCTCAGTCCCAGGTTCCAAGGTGTGAAGGGGACACTGCAGTGTCAATCTGCTCAGCTCACCAGCACGTAGAGCCTTAAGGCAGAAGGCCCTGGGCAGGTAACATGTCTGACTTGGGGCTCAAAATTCTGTCTGAACCATTAATTGGCTCCTGCCCCTAATCTCCTGGAGCAGAAGGTGATGCCGCTGCCTTGCACAGCTTCAGGGGGCGACATTTATACAGAGCACAGCATGGCTCTGAGGGTCAACCGATGCCTCCCCATCTGTACTGTCCAGTTTTAACAGCATGTTCTCCCGTCTGTTCTTTATTCCCTCAGGCTCCTGAGCAACAATAAGATCTCTGGGCTCCGGAATGGGTCCTTTTTGGGACTGTCCCTGCTGGAGAAGTTGTAAGTGTGGGGCAAGATGGGGTGGAGGTGGGGGTTGGTGGCCATGGGCAAGAGGTCACTGCAGGGAGGATGAGAGACTCCACAACCTGCTGCCTCCCCAGACTCGACCACAAGGGGTAGAACAGAGAAGGGCTGGTCTGGAAGAGAGAAACCTGCACTTCGCAAGGACAGCAGAGGAAAGTAGGGACACCGCACCGCTCTGGGTAGGAATGGGCCTGAGAAAGCTCATTAATGCTCCGTAATGAGCAATTAACTGAGGCCCCAGCTGGGGCCCAGCGTAAAAGGGCAGAGAGAGGCTGGAAGTGAGACTGCAGCCTCTTTCCTTCTCCTCTAGAAACAAATCAATAAAAAAACCTCCCTGAAGGCCAGGGCCCTGGTCTGAGGTGGGGAAAACATCATATACAAACTTCCCCCACCGTACCCCCAACGCCCTGGTTAGAGTTGTATCCCTGGCAGCGCCCCCAGGTTGGCCTTGACTCACAAGGGCAAGGGCCCGACCAGCCTGAAAGAACCTCCTTCAGAAGTTGGGGACCTGATTCGGTCACCAGAAAGTCACTTAATCTGCCAAGTTCTGGAACTTGAATGGGCCCCTCTAAATTCCCCATTCAATTGGCATATGCTCCAGGAGCAACTTTGGGTGGTGTCTCCTCCATGGAAGACCCAGGCCTCCCCAAACAATGATTCTTGCTTCCCCATCCCCAACCCCCTCTCTGCTCCCACGCTGCTATGCATTCCCAAGTCCTCCAGCCTTGTCCCCTCTAGTACCATCTTGCCTAAAAGGTTTGGATCAGCGTGAAGGAGGACGCAGAAGAATAAGCTGGGCCTGCTTTCAAAGAGCGGAAGCGATCAGTCTCGTGGTGTCCACAGACAATGTCATAGATACTAGAAAAGGGCAGACTGAGGCTTTGGTAAAGTGCAAAGGAGGGGTGAGTGACGGCTGGGAAGTCGGGGTGATAGAGACACAGTATCTACATGGCATGGCGTTTAGTTCCCTAGCTGTGAGAGCAACCTTGTGAGGTGGTCTCTGTTAGACCCATTTAAAGGGGAAGAGAAACCCTCTAAGGTAGTGCGGAAATGATGGCCTGCCTGGGAGAGTGGGGGTGGGAAGGAGCCAAGCCCCTGTTTGGGGCAGAGGGCAGAACAGGTTGTCTGGTCTGGCGTGCCAGGGGTCTCCGGATTTTGCTCAGAGGTGTGCACACAGCTCCGTGACCAGGTCCCTCTGAGCATCTGCTCTGCCGCTCATGGACAGGGTGGTCCAGACAAGGAGAAAGCGCTGCCACCAGGTAGCTATTTGGGGGTTCCCTTGGGTTCCAACAAAGAGGGAAGCCTTTTATCTCCACAAGAAGTGAAGCATTCAGGAGCTCCAGTTTCTACATCCAGCCCAGGCTTGCTCTTAGAGGACTGAGTGGCAGGAAACCAGAAGCTCCTTCCAGGGATCTTCGGAGAAAGACAAACCGCAGATGCATCCAGCCCTTAGCCCTGCCCCACCCGACCAGTCAGTGCCTAGTCATGCTCTCCTTTAGCCCAAGTGTCTCTGCGCTGAGCGCCTGCCATGTTCCCGTTTTACCCTTTCACCTTATCAGAGACCGACCAGGTCTGCCTTCTTCCTTCAGTCTCATATGGGGGAATTTTCTAATGAAGATGAAAATAGGGCCCTTTCCATGCCCTCCCCACCCATGCAAACTTACAGCATCTGACTCCTCTCCCCAGCCCCCCACAGACCTACAGCAGGCATATTCAAAGCACAGGAAGCACTTGGAGAAAAGTGGGAGAATAATCTAGGAATCATGACCAAATGCTGAATCTGGGGTGCGGAAGGAGAGTAGGGCATGGGGAAGATGAGAATTCAAAATCCTGAGTGTGGGCCCCTGCTGTTAGGAATCATCCTATTGAGTCCTTCTAGAGTTATTTATTGAGGCCCCTCTATGTGCCAGGCACATCTGTTCTAGGCATTGGGAGTGAACCTCGTAGACCAATGTCTGCCCTCGGGAACTTGCCCTCTACTGAGGGGACCTAAAAAACAGCAGGTAAATGTGTATTGTGTCGGGAGACAGTACATGCTGCAAAGAAAAATAAAACAGGAATAGAAGGCAAGGGTGGGGGGTGTTGCAGCCAGATCAAGAACCTCGATGACAAGGTGACTGGGCCGAAGACCCCAGGGAGGAAAGAATCTAGAGGGGCAGAAAGAGCAGTGGGGGAAGGCCCTCAGGCCCTGTGTGCTAGTGAGTTTAAGGAACTGCAGGAAAGTGTAGCTGGGAAGTGAGAAGAGATGAGATTAGAGAGATGCAGGTGGGCAGCAGGTTTGGAGCCTCAGTTTCCTCGTCTGTGAAGAGGAGGGACAGTGATTTGTAAGGTGCAGCATGGATTTAAAAATCTCTGATCTCTGGGTGTGTATGTGATATCCAAAAGTACTACACAGGAAAGAAGAGATCAAAGAGCCAGTGGTGCAGCTGGGGTTTCTAGAAAAAGGGGGGCCACTGGGCAGGGGGTGTGCTATGTTTGGCATGTGCCCACACTTTCCAGGGATGGAAAGGCAGTGCAGGGGCTGGAGGAAGCCAGCATCAGTGATCTGACTGATCACAACTCTGTCAGTGAAGATTCTCCAAAGAAATAGAACCAGTAGATTGTGTATGTGTCTTTATATAAATATATAATGAAGTTATTTTACTTCTTTATAAAGAAATTTATTTTAAGGAAATGACTCATAAGATTGCGGGGGCTGGCAGATCTGCAATTTGTAGACAGGCCAGCAGGCTGGAGTCAGGCGAGAGTTGATGCTGCAGTCTTGAGCGTAGAATTTCTTCTCTAGGAAACCTGTTTTAGTTCTTAAGGCCTTCAAATGATCAGCCAAAGCCCACCCATACTATCGAACGTAATCACTTTTATTTAAAGTCAGCTGATTGTAGATGTTAACCACATCTGCAAGAAACCTTCCAGAAAGCTAAATTAAAATTTGATGATGTCAGTGGGTGCTGGCCCAGTGGACATAGAAAACTCACCCTCATAACCAGTATCCCAGGGGTGGGGACATCCTGGGCCTGTCTTAGAGATGCTAATTCGTCAGGTCGGTGGAAGGAGCCTGGGAATTTTTTACAAGGTATGTAGGCAATTTTCATGTTCATCTGGGGTTGGGAACCAGTAGACCAAATGACCCCTAGACTATGGGCCTATTCATCACAAACAAGACGCTGTGGCCTGGCGTGCGGTTGGTACTAGGAAACACTAATCTCTCTGTCCCGTCAAGCTCAGGCATCCAGGCTCGGGCAGCCGAGCTCATGGCAGATTCACGTCCCACAGTCCATAAGCGGTAAGCCCTATGGGAGGACTGGGGCCTGGTCTAACAACTGAATTAGTAGATCTGGGCTGCTCCGGAAAGCACGTTGCCTCCTGGAGCTAACCACCCTGACCCCTGAGAGGGGTAATCTGTAAATGGGGGGAGTAGGCCTGTTTGATCCCCTTTTTTTCAGGGCAGGCGCCTGAGGCTAGCGCAACAATGCAGAGTAGGGGTCTGTACCCCCTACATTCCCCTCTGTATCCCCCATTCTCCCCTCTGTGTTACACTCCCACCCCCCCCTTCTGTATACTGCTACTGCTCAGTACGGAAAAGCCGTTTGTTGTCTAGAGGAAAAACTTTGGCCTTGGGTAGGCCTGGTGACGATATAGGACTGACTCTACCTTGGAGTAAAAGGAGTCCCAGGATTGAATCCCACCTCCCTTTTACCTCTGGATGTCTGTCTAGGTCTCTGGTTCCTCCCCTGGAGAATGGGGCTATGAATGACTCCCCAGTAGGTGGTCATGAGAAGAGAAGTGTTCATTCAGGAAGAGAAACTGGGAAGGTGTGGGCTTTCAATAAGTAGCCATTCCTACTTGAAAAGTTCTAAGTTGCAAGATGTTGTAGCCAAGACCACTCATTGGGTAGCATTTGTCTAGTTCCCAGCCTTGGGCAGGCAGTTATGTAGTTGAAATACACCAGGCAAAAGTCCCGGCTGATGGCTCATCCTCTGCTTCCTCCTGTCTCTGCCCAGACCCCCCCACCACTGCAGTCATGAGAGAGCAGGACCCCAGACTTTCCAGGGCCCTGGGAGCACCCGATCACAGTGGGAAGCCCCCAGGCCTGGAACCAAGACAGCCACAGAGCATGTCTGCACCCAGAAGAGACAGAGGGAGGAGTCTGGGCACGCATGCGTGTGGATCTGTGTGGCTCTGTGGAGACGCACACCCCCAGAGGCTTGAGCACCAGGAGGAAAGGACCCAGGGAGGGAAGCCTGGTCAGCCCCAAGATGATTTGTCATTGCCTAATGAGATTAATGAGCCCAGGGGCTGGTATGCAACAGTGCTGGGGCACTCATTAGAAGCAGATGCTCATGGGAGTGATAGCAAGTGGGGGCTGTGGGTGGAGCTAGCTCACCCACCAGGTGGTTTCCATTAATCTGGGCGGGGCCAAGGGTAAGGCAGCTGAGCTCCGTCCCCCCTCCCTTTCTCTCCCTTGCTGACACTGTAAGGAATGTGGCAGACAGGCTGCCCTAGGCTCTGACCAGCTGAGGGCCAGGGACAGAGGCCTGTGTGTTGGGGAGAGCCCCTTGCTTGTGATTGTGCCCCAGTCGGGCAGTGTATGTGTTCAATAAAAACCTGCAGGACATCAGAGACAAGAAGGGCCAGAGGCATGGGAGTGGGAGATTGGCTTCTACCATCTAGGACTTTCTCTGGCCTCCGGAACCTCTCCTCCTCCCTGACAACTTCTATACCTGCGGGGGTGTTCTGACCACTGCTAAGCTAAAGAGCCCTGGAAGTCCTGGAGGGCCCAGGGAAAACTGCTCTGTGGCCTCCTAACCTATAATTTGGTTTTCAAACCCATGAGCAGGGAGGTCTGTGGGGACCAGAAGGAGCCAACTCTGTGCCACCCCACCCTATTCAAATGTGTGTACACACTCACACATCGAGGCACACTGTCATGCAAACTCACACACTCACTCTTTTAACAACTTTGGTGAGATATAATTTACATACCATAAAGTTCACCCATTCAAAGTGTATGATCCAATGGTTTAAGTTTATTTACACAGTTGTGCAATCATCATCACTATCTAATTTTAGAACATTTTCATCATCTCCAAAAGAAAACTTGAATCATTAGCAGTCACTCCCCGTTCCTCCACCCCTATTTCCCAGCCCTAAGCAACTGCTAATCTACCTGCTGTCTCTATAGGATAGCTATTCTGGACATTTCATATAAAAGGAACCATGTAATCAGTAATCTTTTGTGACTACATTCTTTCACATTTCATGGTTTCAAGGTCCAGCTATATTATTTCATGTATCAGCCCTTCATCTCTTTTTATGGCCTAATAATATTCCATTGTGTGCTGCATTTTGTCTATTCATTCATCAGTTAATGGACATTTGGAGTGTCTCCACTTTTTGGCTTATTGTGAGTAGTGCTGCTTTGAACATTCCTGTGTGAGTAGTTGTGTGTATGTTGACTTCTCTTGGATGTATATCTAGGAGTGGATTTGCTGGATTGTATGGTAACTCTACTACCAAACTGTTTTCCAAAGTGATCACCCCATTTTATACTCCCACCACTATTGTAAAAGCATTCTAATCTCTCCATATCTGCATTAACACTTGCTATTATCTGCCTTTTTTATTATACTGTCTTAGTCCATGTGAAGTGGTATCTCATTGTGGTTTTGATTTGCATTTCCTGAATGACTAATGGTGTTAAACATCTTGCATTAATTGGTCATTTGTCTATCTTTAAAGAAATGCTTTACAAATCCGTTGCCCATTTTTTCAGCTGGGTAATTGGAGTTGTAAGTGTCCTTTATATACTCAGGGTAGTAGCCCCTTCCTGAATATATGGTTTGCATAGTTTTTCCCCATGGGTTGGCTTTCAATTTCTTGATGGCGTACTTTAAAGAGCAAAAGTTTTATATTTTTATTAAGTTCAATTTATCAATCTCTGTTATTGCTTGGACACATCCACATGCTTACACACTCAGCTTGCTGAGCTTCTGTTTTCCCAAGCAAGGGCATATGGTATGATTTGCTTCCAGGGACCCCTCAACCTCAGCTTCTGCCTTGGAAGTCTCTTCTCCTTCATACTGACATAGATTCAGGGAGAGGGGCATCGCAGAGTCGAGGGAGCTTGGTCTAGGTTGGTGAGGGGGACCGGAGAGGGGAGATTCCTTCATATGCTGCGTCTTTTCAAGGTTCTAAGACCAAGACTCTGTGGAAGCAGGCAGGGTATAGAAGGTTGTGTATCGATGAAATATCTGTGTGTCCTCATGACTTCACCTAAGAAATAAGGGGATCAGATTAGACAATCCTTAGCAAAGATTTGCAACCTGGGTTCCACAGTCCGCTGAAATCTTATACACCATCTTGGTTATGGCAGTAGTTTGAGTCTTTACCAGATTTCCAAGGATGCACTAAGCCAGATAAGTACAGACCCGCCAACCGATAGGGTCCCGACAGCTCCAAAATGTAGTTAAATTCTATGGTGATATTTCCTCCTGCCCTAAGGGGGTACAGCCCTGGAGCTGCTTCCCTTACCTTAGGGGCCATGAGGTGTCAGGATGTATGTGAGCCAGACCAGCCCGTTGTCAGAATTTAGCGCGGAGTAGCCCCTGCTCCATGCCCCTCAGAAGAGGACCCCGGATTGAGTGTACTACTGAGGACACTTGAGCAGTCACCTCTGGCACCCCTGATGCCACTCTACTAGTATGAGGCAAGGGGGAAAGAATGCCAACATGCGGTGGCAGCTCCCCTCTCAGAAGGCCCCGGCACGGCTTTGGGCCGCAGGAAATCCAGGGCAGGAAACGGCTGGGGCCCAAGCAACCGCCTTGCTCCCATCTGCAGAGCATCAGTGGGGGTGGGGGTTCTGGGGGGGGTGGGGAGGAAATGAGAATAAACACAAGTGAGCGGAGAGG